>ONZH01027949.1:0-121824 GCA_900303285.1 Rhinella marina | reverse complement strand
ACATGCCGTGAAACCTAGTTAAATGAACTTTGTATCCTAGATTGTTTCCCAAAGCTGCCTTTTGTTTTGTTCCCAAGATTCAAGGAAGACATGGATCGTACCCCCTGCAGGAGGGAGCAGCTGCTGAGAACTGTGTTTGAGACTGTTTCCAGTGTTGTGCATACTATTTAACACATACAGTATTGATAAGCACTTCCTTTGTGTATGTGTGGTTGTTACTGTCTAGGATAATGCACTATGGAGTGCTCCACTCCCCATTTTTTATTTCATACAGTTACTAATTGTCATGGTGTTTATGCAGACACAGGGCAGTATGACAGCGTGATAACAGAGCACAGCATTGTCTTACATCTGGACTCCCAATGTAATGGTCACGATCAGGCCCTTTAATCTCCAAAGTGATTGTACAGAAAGAGAGGACTCCACCAGCCCCTATAACAATCCTCCAAAGCATAAGTAATTGTGTGGCACTGAATGGTTTCTATGGCAGTTGGGGGCGTAGCAAAAGCTTTCAGGCCCGCATGAGAAATGCCAAGGGCAAAAACCTAATAGATTATGCATGTCAGTTTTAAACTGGCTGACAATAATGCTTTGTTATATTGAGTATAATAAAGCACATTATAAATAAAATGTATTTTTAAAAAATTTACAGAGTAAAAAAAGTCATTTTTTTTAAATTAATACTGATATATACTATTGTCACAGTCATCATAACTTATGTAATAAAATGAATGTGAAAAAAACTCATTCTCCCATAAAAAAAATGCATGTACCCCAAAATAGTCCCTATCAAGCTCACAAATGCTTACATTGATGGAAAACGATAAAGGCTATTTACACCATTGGAGGCATTTTATTTTTACTATTGCATTGTACTTATTTTGAGCTAAAAATCATTTTTTCAATTGGTATTTATTAACAATATGTAATCCTTTTTTGGGTACAGGGCTGACATGGTCTACTAGCAGTATGTGGACATGATAAACACTGATTATAGCTCAGTTCTTATCTTACTGATACGAATGTGGCTTAAAGGGAACCTGTCATCTCCGAAACACCCCCTGAACTAGAGTAAGCGGTGTATAGTGTAAGTGACGTTGAGTCTGGTTATGTAATTTTTATCTTCATACTCGCTTCGATTCTGATGGTGTGCTCCCACAAACCTGCAGTAAAATGCACTCAGTGGACTCCACTGCTCACTCACATAATGGAGAGGACTCAAAGAAGAGTCCTCTCAATGCATTTTACTGCTGGCTTGTGGGAGCACAGCGTTGGAGTGGAAGTGAGTATGAAGATAAAACTTACATATTCGGATTCAGCATCACTTACACTATACACCGCTTACTCTAGTTCAAGGGGTGTTTCGGAGCTGACAGGTTCCCTTTAAATAAGTGTTTATGACCTCTTAGTAGTTTACAGATAAGGGGTATTAGATAACCGGCACAAAGTGAAAGTGGAAGTACCAGTCACACAGTTAGAAAACAGTTAACCCTTTGTGACAGAATGGCTCAATATTTTGAATAAAAGATAATTGAAAATATGATTTTTAGCCAAAAATGATTAAAATGCAATCATAAACAAATGTTGCCTCCAAAGGTGTACATAGCTTTTAAGTCTCTTGAACATTGTATTTGATGTGCTATTATTAAAGTAAACTTAATAATATTAAAGGGCATCTGTCAGCAGATTTGTACCTATGAAACTGGCTGACCTGTTGCATATGCACTTGGCAGTTGAAGGCATCTGAGTTGGTCCCATGTTCATATGTGCCCGCACTGCTGAGAAAAATTATGTTTTAATATGTGCAAATGAGCCTCTAAGAACAATGTTGGATGTAGCTCTGCCCTCAGCATGCTGATGTCTAGCCCTGTCAATCAAGGGAAGGGGGAAGTGTGCAGAGCACAGAGGGTGTTACAAAACCAGTGCTCCAAGGATTCAGTCCTACCCACTGGTGCTCCAACTTGCTCATTTATATATGAATAAAAATGCAGATATCTATGTTGCTGTTTAGCATACAGACAAAAGAAAGGTATTGAGAAAAGTATGCCAGTAAACCCTGGTAAGATCAACAGTATACTAGAGGAAGCAAAGGATCAGATAACTAAGAATCCAACCTTCCCCAATACCTATCTATCCATATTTACAGCTCAAGAACATGAAAGTGCATAGTGCCAAAGGACTATAGGATTACACGTATAACCAACCTAGTTTACGATCAGCTGCTCTGACCTCTACATTTTATTTGTATTCTGCTTATCATTTTGTAAGCTGTATTGGTACAGTTTGCGGCACCAATAGATACAGAATTAAATATCTTCTATACAGACCGGGGGTGTTTTTTTTGTTTTTACAAAACAAACACTTTTATTGTAATTAGTAACAGTATATGGATATGACTATACAAGTACAGCATTACGTTTATGTTTTTGGCTATTAAATACGTGCATTTAAACATGTATTTTAACTCAGGAAGTAGACTAGACAGCGTACAATGTACATGCAGTATGTGAAAAGTTGATTATATGCTAATCGACCTTCAAAATTAAGTATGCTCTTTTTGGAGATATTTATAGTTAATGATGATGTAGAATTAATGACTGACAAATTGTTTTTCTCTCTAAATTCTTCCCTGCTGAGAATCAGTATTGTTTGTTTTGTATTTTTGGCTTTTCTTAATCACATAAAGATTTCGAAATTAACTCAGTTACTGGGTTGGCTTTTACCTAAAGGTGTGACATAAAGACAATATATGGCTTAGAAAATTACTAGAGGATATAAAACTACCAGTAGCATCAACATATCTAAGGAAGACTAGCTAACTTACCTCAGCCTTCTGGGTACATACAGCTAACCATGAACCTATTAATGCGTACTATTGAGGTGCTTTGCATGAAATATTAAATAATTCCAACATCTTTCTCAATCCATCAGTTGACTATATTCTGCAATTGCTAGGCTCTAAGTTATATTTTCAGCATATACTACCTTATAGGGATTCTATACTCAACCATTAATGTGAAAAGTGCAAAAATGAGAAATAGTAAAGGTGAGCAAAATGATTCTACTCAAATAGAATCCATTACAAATTTCCCAAAATATTCTAATTTCGGCAAATCTGAAACTGTTGTGATTGGTCCTGCATAAACTGCTCAAAGTGGTGGCCACCATTTTACAGATCAAAAGACATCTGCCACCCAAAAGAGATTATTTTTCACTATTTTTTATTTTAAAAATCTGACGCAGTGCAGTGTGCTTTTAAACAGGTTGTTTGTTATTGGCTACCATGTATTTACACATAGCCTTATAGGTTGCTGTCAGTTTGACATTACTAATGCTGTATTGGTGTTAAAGAGCTTAGGTGGGTTTGTCTTAGGAGGCCTCCGAGTGTTATACACAATTTTTCAGGGCTATTGGGGCATTTTCGATTTGAACCAAATGTATTTTCATAATCACTCGCATTTTAATGTTGTGCTCCTCACTCCTAAGTCACTGTAGGACCAAAAAAGTAGTAAGGGAGCCCAGTAAATGTAACAAAAAACCATAAAGGTCAGGAAAATAAGCAACCTGTGGACATGTTTGAAGGAATATGGAGCAGAGGATCAAAAAGACACCTCAATGCACGTTTTGCCTTAGCTTCATCAGGAAGTTTATCTGTGGGATGCATGAAATGCCAAGTGTCTTTGAGGGATAGGGATTTTTTTATGTGTTTGAGAGCCTTATAAGAGAGTGTCTGTTAGGATCTAGATCCATGTTGAAGTCACCTCCAACAATCAACTCAGCTACCTTGAAGCTATCTAGCAAGGACATGATAGTGCGAATCCAAGGTGGTGGACAAGCGTTAGGCATATAGAGGTTAGCTAATGTGATCAGCGAAGCATTCAACTTCACTTTCAAAATGTGTATTCTGCCATCAGGGTCTGAGTATGAGTCTAGTAATTGAAATGAGATATGTTTGACAAATCTGATAGAGGCCTTTGGAGTTTTTGATTTGGGTATGAGCATGGTGCCAATGATTGAAGTAATGCCTGTGGAAAGATGGAGTTTTTGCTTTAAGGAAATTAGTTTCCTAAGGGAATAAAAATTTCTACAGGCTTCACAGCTGAGTAAAGGCCTTTAGTGTTGAATGATACTATTTTAATGGTGGTTACTATGTATCAATAGAGTAGAATGATCATGTGAGACGCTGGATGTTACTATGCTTAATGTGGCATGGGTATGATGTCCATTACAAAAGTACATTAATGCTTTAATTATCAGAGGTCTGATCTATGGTTGATTATTCTTGTAGAACAAAATGCTTTATTATCTTCTTCTTGGGATAAAAAGAAAGAGAAATGGTCACTCTGGAATTCTTGTATTCCAGTTTAAGATTAAATATAAGTAGAGATGAGCGAAGTTATCAAAAATTCTATTTGGCTTTTTCGCTGAAGTTCACAGAGAAATTCAATTAGTTCCAAATTACTTTGTCATGATTCGCATTTCATTGTATGTAGTGGGCACAATGACGAGGTCATTGAACCCCTCAGATGCCGTGTTTAACGTTCACGTTGAGGAGTTGCAGGTTAATCAGGGGTTTAAAAAAAGATATACTCACCTTATCCACTTGCCTGTTGAGAGGCCATCACAGCCATCTTGACTGCATCTGGCCAGCGTGATGATGTACTGAAGTCACACATCAGTACACGCGAGATTTGGCGTGCTTTCTTCATCAAGATGGCCAAGACGGCCTCTCCGCGAGCAAATGGATTAGGTATGTATTTTTCTTTTTTTTACAGCCACTTCAGAAAAAATTGATTTGTTACCACAAAGCACCAAGAAATTGTGACTTGTGAAAAATCACATTTTTCCTGAAAGTTGCGTTGAAGTCAATTAACTTAACTTTGATTCGCTCAACATTATCTATAAAGTTACCAAATATTGGCTGCATGCATCTTCTAACCATCTAAATGTAACTTCAATCTAGCCATCATTTGCTTAACTCTTAAGATATTCAAGGATTGCCATACATTTGTTATTGTTATGGATTTGTTAAACTATATAATTGTTTAGTCATGTATTCATGTTTATTTTATTGTTTATTATTTATGTATAATCAACCCAGAGGGGCCCTATCCTTCAGAAATCCTCACTCAGCTGATGTATCAAGGGCATTTGTTTTTCCTACTCTAAATCCTGAAAGTATATATTGCATTTTACTTGCATTTTACTTGCATTTTCAATGAAATATCAATACTGGAGCATCTTTTTTTTTTAGATCTTTGCTATGACATTCTTCTGTTATTACTCATAAATATTTATGAATAAATTGATATTTAGGTGTTGCCAAATGGTACCTCTTGAGAAAGGGGTGCACCCTTACAAAGTCTGGCAATGGCAGCACTAATTGGATGTTGCTGGAATATTTAGGAACACACAACCTACTTGTAACACCCAGTTGTCAATTTAGTCATACATTTATAGGAGAAATGACAGAGACAGCACAACGTAAAGCTGTAAGAATTATGTCCCAGAATTATTATTTAATAACATAGTAACATAGTAACATAGTTTGTTACTATGGAGAAATGATATACCAAAACATCAGGAGAGATGATACACACTAAGCACTATGTAGGAGCTTATAGAACTATGCATAAGGTCTGAACCTGATTCCATCAGAAGCATTGGAGTTTGGCATGGTATTGTATTTTTTGTTTGTTGAAAATAGAGATAAAAAAAACACTTTAAGTTTTATGAAAAGACATATGTAGGATACCTTTATCATCTTGGCATATAAACTGCCCAACTCCCCCCCAAAAAAAAATTTATTAGTACAATGAACATGCATTAACATGTGGACAATACAGAAACATAGGGAAAAGCATTGAAAGCAACAACAAACACTACACACATACAGTCTATTTACAATCGGAGGTTTAGGCTTCCTGCTAGATTAAAATATTGACTGTGTTCCTTTATACCATTATTGTTCATTTTGAAAGTGCTTTCAAAAGCATGCCTCCCAGAAAATCATTAAACCACTTATATAGCGAGGAAATATTATTAGACTAATGTAAATTGAGCCACAACTACAATGGCTACTGGAACTGGCCACAAATCAATGAAATCTGAATGCGATGTTTACCTTACCTAACTGCTTAAATAAATTCTATAGGTCCATTATCATTCAACATACTGTATAATGTACAATGCCCATTTAACACTGGCAGCCATTCATAATTAGAGATGAGCGAATCATTCAAAATTTGCTTTGCCGATTATTCGTCGAACTTTTCAAAAGATTCGTACCTCATACGAATCTATTCGGCGAAGCTGCATACAAATAATACGTTTTTATATGGTGTTTTGCGAACATTCGCGCACTAATAACGAACGTACAGTTGTTAAAAGTACGCAACTTATGTGAACACGTGCGCATGAGCGTACAAATTGCGTGCGAAAATGACGGGCTTTGCTGGAGCGGAATGGTGGAGCAGGAGGAAAGCTCTGAGTCTGAACCCTGGCTACATGATACTGTATCAGCAGATGACAGCAGATCATCCGGCTGTGATTGAGATGTGCCATCCACTCCACCACCTCATCCACTTTCTCCTCCACTACAATTTTGCGCCTTGGTGGGTTAGCCTGGTGGAACAGTGGCCAACTATTGCGAATTTTACAAGTAGAAGTTCCGGCTACAGGTCCTTTGGCACTGCTGCCCTGTGCCACCTTCTCCTTTTTTTTGGAGCTCGAGGTCTGGCTTTAACCCTTTTGCTTTTCCATGCCAGACATTTTCACTTGACTGTGGCCTGCATCTGGTCTTTTTTTCTTTCCCTGTCTCTCTCCCTATCTCTCTCCATGTCTGATTAATTAGTAGCCCTGCACTAGCCCTGCAATTGCCCTGAACTGGCCCTGCAGTATCCCTGATATGTGTAATATGGATTCCCAGAACAATTACACCCCAGTTTTAACAAAACAGTTCTCTGTCTTTCAGAACTTCACAGACAGTGTTTCTGCTCATCTCAGCAGTCGCAGCACAACTGATGCGTCACTGGCTTAACGAGCCTGAGCCAATCAGAGAAAGCCCTTCCCACTAGGTCAGGTGACTGTTTTCTTCCCGGGCTTTATGCCGCATGAATAACGAACAGTAAAAGTTTGCTAATTAACTGAATTTGTACGCATCAGCGTAAAAAGTTACTTATACATAACATTAGCGAACAATTTATCGGACAAATATGTAGCGAAGGCGTAGAAACTTTAAGAACATTTTCGAATCTAACGAAGTGAATCTCAAAAAATCCAGATTCACTTCGCAGCAGGAAATTTTCAAGGTTCGTATCGAATATACAAAGCTGCAAATAGATTTGTTCATCTCTATTCATAATAAGATATGTTATTATATATTCCTGCAGAGTCACAGCTTTGATTGACAGCTGCCCTCCCATAGGCAGAAGGTAGAGTCAGACCCAGCTATTTAACCCCTGAGATGTGACAATCAACAACTCCCAGTCCTAATCACTGTTTGCTGATGGTTATATATGTCAGCCTGAGACATATCAAATGTATATGCTTTAGGAAAGTTGATGTTTTATATGGACAAGAAATGATGCATTCAAATACAGGGTCTAGTTAAAAACAATGAAGCCCCTTACTATGAACAACCTATAGATACTCTTTACTATAGGCATGCCAGTATTACAGCATGTGATTGCTTGTTAAAAAACAATGGGGATGGGGTGTTGCTGAAGTATTAGTAGTGGAAGAGTCGGTGATTGAAACTGTGAGTAGTGTTTTTTTGTTTTTGTTTTGTTTTTTACATTTGCAACTCTTTATTCTTTTAATGTCAAATTAAAATAGAGTTCATTCATGGTAACAAAACTGGGTGGGTACAACATTCTCTAACATGGCTTCACACGAGCGAGTGTCATGCTCCGGACTCACAGCATAAGTATCAGACAGCTCCCATCCTGAACTTCCTGCACTGCCAGGGTCGCATAGCATTATATTGAATGATGATGCTATGTAACCCTTACAGTTCTGGAATGTTTTGTATAACACTGACAGCATTATTTCAGTGTTATGCAATACATTCCAGACTTCTAAGGGTTATATAGCATCCTAAATCAATATAATGTTATGTGACCCTGGCTGTGCTGGGAGGTCAGGACGGAAGCTGTGACTCACGCTGTGAGTCCGGAACATGACACTCGCTTGTGTGAAACCAGTCTTAAATGGTGACTATATTTACATACAACCTTGTGAAAAACAGTGGTACAGGGGAATATAACAAACGTCACTGGCCTCCTGCGGCACATGACCCAGCAGTGATGTGCAGCTTGGTAACTCATCACTGCTGGGTCATGTGCCGCGGGAGGACACTTCAATGCTGAGACCACTGAAAGGCTGCAGTGGTGCACATGACTCTGAAAGTTTACTTGCCAGGTACCATAAGTAGCAGGACGAGACCCACAGCACTGGAACAGCGAGGTGGTGAGCAGGGGAGTGCCTTTCTTATTTAATATACAAAGCTTTTAGGGACACAGATAAAATTGTAGTAGAAACTGGACAATCCTTTTAAAGGGTATGTCCAGGAATATGACATTTGTTTCCTGCAGCCTGTCTCCCCTACAGAAAGAATCATACCTGCTGTTTTATGCATACATTCTTATATACAAAGTACAAAAATACTGCAATGACAATGTTAAAAAAAATGAATACATATTGTTTACATTTTTAACATGAAATGTGATTATGTAATATTATAATTTAACAATGAGCAATAGATTCCTGTGCTGACAGAATGTCCTGCCAGATACAATTTCATAAGCTTTTACTGTTGGAAGCAGTATCCTAGTAATGAATAAAGTGAAATGAGGATAATTAGCATTGTTATACATCAGTTTTTAATTTCTTTAGCAGATTTCAAGGTCTTCTTGGTTAATCCTATTTCTTTGTAACCTTAAACCTAACATTGGAGGGACATATTAATAAACATGATTAAGCATGTGTTCAATATCTGCCTGATCCCTATTTGCAGAGCTATAAAATATATGCCTTTATGTGCAGTAACTTTCTACGGTATAAGTGATTGTAATTATCAGGTTCCTTTGGGTTTTTCCTGCTCAATTTTATGTCTTGCCTGTTCCTGCTTTTGCGTGATTGATACATCCAGCCTCATAGTCATGTTTTTAATATGCAACATAATTTGGAACATTTACTTCAACTTAAAGGGGTTGTCTACTGGTATATCTTCAACTATATGACCTAGAGTGCAGTACAGTCATCGTTGTACAGATTACAGATAGCAATTGCCATACAAATGCTCAGCAGTCAGCACGCAATCCAGTTAATGGACCATACTATGGCACTCTATGATATTTATATAGCGTAGCCATATTTATAAAAATTTATAAAAACTGCAAGTACAATATCTCACAAAACTGAGTACACCCCTCACACTTTTGTATATATTTTATTATATTTTTTCATGGGACAACAATGAATATATGACACTTTGATACAATGTAAATCAGTCATTATATAGCTTGTATAACAGTGTAAATTTGGTGTGTCTTCAAAATAACTGAACACACAGTCATTAAAGGGGTATTCCCATCTCACAAATGTAATTTGTATAGTTAGATATCGCCATACCAATATTATTACTGATAGAATGTATTTATATAAAATGTACCGTTTAGAACATTTGCCTATTTGTATATCCATTGTCCCACACACATCAGTCAGGCCGTTGTCCCTAGTTACGACCACCGTGGCCATGTAGTAGTGGTGGCCGGCTCCTTTTCAAACACGCTCTGAGGTACCTGCTGTATTGTGAATGCACATTGCATGAGCATACGGAGACACATCTTAGGGTTGTAGCATTTTTGTCTGCGCTTCCAAAGCGCAGAGAAACAGATCCTGTTCCAAGATCAATTCATCTCTACGGAGAAGGATCCGTTTATAAAGCCTGCGTTTTAGATGGATCCTGACCATTGCATTTTGGACTGATAGCATCCAAAATGCAGATGTGAAAGTACCCTAAGATGTGTCTCCGCATGCTCACGCTATGTGCGTTCACAATACAGCAGTTACCTCAGAGCGGGTTTGAAAATGAGCAAGCCGGACACCACTACTACATGGCCAAGGTGGTCGTAACTAGGGGCAACGGCCTGACTGATGTGTGTGGAACAATGGATATACAAATAGGCAAATCTTCTAAATGGTACATTTTATATAAATGCATTCTATTAGTAATAATATTGGTATGGCTATATCTAACTATACAAATTACATTTGTGAGATGGGAATACCCCTTTAATGTCTAAGCCACTGGCAACAAAAGTGTGTACACCCCTAAGTGAAAATGGCCAAATTGTGCCCAAAGTGTCAATATTTCCTGTGGCCACCATTATATTCTAGCACTGCCTTAACTCTCTTGGGCATGGAGTTTACCTAGAGTTTCACTTAGTGGTTTACTCACTTTTGTTGCCAGTGTTTTAGACATTAATGGCTGTGTGTTGAGTTATTTTGAGAGCATACTAAATGTACACTGTCATAGAAGCTGTACACTGACGATTTTACATTGTATTAAAGTGCCATATCTTAAGTGTTGTCCTATCAAAAGATATAATAAAATATTTAAAAAATGAGAGGGATGTACTCACTTTTGTGAGATACTGTAAATACAGGAAGTACAATATGTTAAGAGTGCAATGCTCAAAGAATGTTTCTTTGGCAACATTAAAGGGGCTATCTGAAAAGAGATAATTTCCCCCTGATGCTCGCAGCCTGCCTCCACTAGGGAATGAATTATAACTACCAGTTCCCTGCTGCTCTATTCCTGCGCACTAGCTTCCATATGTCTATCTTTTGGTCTATGGCTTGCTTACTTGCATGCATGGGCATGATCACCTGCTCTGCTGCAGCCATTGACTGGCTTCACCAGTGATGCCTAATGCCTACCATGTGCCATTTGAAATATGGGTGTCTTCTTATGTGGCAGAGGGCTATTGGAACCTTCTCAGCTATATTTATTTAAAGGTATGCCCTTGAGATTCAATGTAAGAAAAAGGTAGGAAATTGGGGAAATGTTTAATTCAAGGGGTTTCCAACATTATCATGCCATGTAAAAGGAATGCAAAGGGGACAGGTGTAAAAAATGGACACATGCAAGAGATTTGTACTGTGGAGCACAGAGCTGCCCTGGCAAGACTGAGCGATTACAGTTATAAAGTCATATAAAAGCCACTTAACTAACAAGTTGAGTGGAAACAGGGAAATATTAGTATTAATACTAAATGCAAAAAAAAATAATTTGCCAATTCACAAGTTGCCATTTACATGCCATTGCAATCAGTCACATAATGGCATAGCTATTTTACATTTCTTTAGTAACATCCATCATAAATTGGAACAAATTTCCATAGACAATTGTAAGAGGTACTCTCATGTATGCTTCATGTTCTTTGTAGACAAAATGACTTACAACGAATGCAATAATTTCATTCAACAATGCACAGGTCAACGACATACCAAGAAGTAATTTTCATACCAGTTTCAAAAACATCAGTTAACTCCATGACCCTTGATTTTTAAATAGAATACAATTTTAATTTGCTTGCTCTGACATTTTTATTCCTTCTACCTGCTGAAAGCCATTGGAGCATGGGTGTATGTATTCCTTTATTGCCTAATGTGCCAAGTAAACGTGAATGAGGGTTTTTTAAATCAGTTGAATTTGTAACCGCACTCGAAATCTGTTTGACTTTAATATTGAAAACCTTCTTAAAAATAATGAAGCTCTTCAGCACTTTAGAATTACTTAGCGTTATATGTAGTTATTTGAAATTATTGTAGCACTTCAATGTCTTTTATAAGTGCTTTTCCTTGCAAGTGAATGGGGTTCCGGAAACGCTCTCTGCAGTATGATTTAAAATTATTAGTTTTCTGATTTTTAGGAGAGTTTCAATCTTCTTAATTAGAATTCCAAAGAATAAAGCACTCCAATGACTTCCAATTGCTGTGTGCTGCGTACCCCATGCATTAGATTACTCCAGACTTAATGTTTTTGAGAACTTTTGTGAACTGACATGTCTTGTAAAATAGTGGTATTTCAAAAAATTTAGGCTTAATTGCTGTAGATAATGTGTGAGAAATTGATACAGTATCTAGAGTGTATGTGTGCCTTCTAGTAATACCGACAAACTAGACAATATAGACAAACATTTTCTTTTAAGCTAATATTTGTGTGCCTGTTATCTGGTAAATTAGTCTGTAGGTTTCAGTAGTTGATCATTAATAAAAAAAAGAACTCCCGCAAAAATGCTTACTCTCTGACCGATTAGAAAGGTACATGATGTAAATTACAGTGAAGGTAATCTTATTACCGGTGACTGTATTTGTGAGTTATCCCCTCCCTTCTGATCCTCAGCTGTGTCATATGATATACTCTCTGATCTCCAACTGACTGAAGTCAGTTACTTCTGTATTCATTACTATGAGACTGACATTGAGACTCCCATAGGAATACATATAGAAACTGACTTCCTGTCTATACATAAGATGCTGTGTCAGTTGGAGAGTCAGATTGCTGGTCACATGACACAACCAAGAAGCACAAGGGCAGGGATAGCTCACAAATACAGACACTGGTAAGAAGATTACTTGCACTACAGATTATATCATGTACCTTTCTAGCAGGTCAGAAAATACATTTTTTATGGGAGTTTTTCTTTAAATATGTTAACACAATCATTGATGCATCAAATGTAAGGGGTTATCTATATGATATTCTATAAATGTTTTAAAGGTCAGAGTCCCACTTCAGGAGAATGGAGATCTCCTGACTCTCATTCCTCCCAAAGAGGTACCCATCGACTGTCTCCATTTAAAGGGGTTGTCTCATCTCAGACAATGGGGGCATGTCACTAGGATATTCCCCTATTGTCTGAAAGGTGCAGGTCCCACTGTCTCAAGAACAGTGCCCTGAAAGTGGTGGAGGGCCTACTGCGCATACACAGCCGCCCTCCATTCATTTCTATGGGGCCACCGAAAATAACCGAGAACTGGCTTGGCCATTTATGTCAGGCCCATAGAAGTGAATGATAGCGGTGGCCGGTCACAGTGCGCCCCCATTCACTTCTATGGGGAGAGTGCTTAGTGGTGGCCAGATCAGAGTCCCCCATCCTCCAGCTACCACTTGCGGGGCTCTGTTTAGGAAATTCTAGCAATATGCCCCAATAATTGCATGCACCATAATTTGCAACTTTTTTGCACCACTATTTTTGCATAAAAGCTTTAATAAATCACCCCCCCCCAATGTATTATAGAAATGATTTATTGGGTCCCGGATTGCATTTCTAAAGGTACATTTTCATACAGCCATAATTACACATAATGGGATTGCTCTCTGTTAAGAATATATGACCCATATAAAAGAACGATTGTGACACATTACAGCTAAAATGTCCAAATTGTTCATCAATTTTTTTTTAGGCTGATATGCTAATAAGCATCAATATGAACCTCACATGTTTATACAATCTCTACCACTAATATTGCATTGATGGTTTCATGAAGATGTTCTAAAAACAAGAAGTGAGTCATGATAATTGCCATCAAACAGCTTTGATTCATAAGCAAAAATAGCAACAACAAACCTAAGCTTTTAGCCATAGTTCTGAATATGATTTTTGCTAATGTAAGACAGCTCAGATATATATTTTTATAACAATACATATACCAAATTGAGTTCTTTCTATTTGAGCACTTTATTTTGGCCTTGTATCTACAGTTATTTTTTTTAGGCATTCTAAGAAAAGAATTGGATGTATCAGGCAGGCCACGTTCACTGTATCCGTCATAGACAGATGCCACCTTGCACAGTACAGTGAATGGGAATCCGGCCACTTTCCGGCATATATGCTGGCTTTCAACCAGAGAAAAAATGCTGTGTGTAGTATTTTTTCTCTGGCAGAAAACAGAGATTGGATCAGTGTCAGAGTTCACAACACATACTGTACGTGAACATGGCCTAAGTATACACAGACACACACATACAACATAATACTGTACATCTGAAGGTTTAATGAACTACTTTGTCATATAACTATTGTCATTGGATATTTAATGCATCTTTAGATATTGCAATTTCTACAACTTTATGTATTTTACAATGTAGCAACTTCCTGTTAATTAAGCCATGACTTTGTACAGTCTTATGTTCTCTTGGCACCACAAGAGTAGGACATAAAAAGCAGTTATGTTATCAGTGGGGCTTTTAATGAATTTTAACTCCTCTGGGTCTGATAGTCAGAGCAATTGGTGTATTCAGGATTTTTTGGTATATATTTTATTTAAAACCCAGAGGTTGTTTAATTTGACGACTAACAAATAAGATTACATACTTTATACAGTATAACAATTTCACACAAGGTCAAGTATACCCTTATGTGATGCAATGGGACATTAAGAAATCAGCAAAATATTAATGATACTGATCTGACCCTGCTTAGCATTTCAACATTGAAATTATGGCTTAATTAGCTTTGCAGAATTTAAGAAACGGTCTAATTTACAACAAAGACAGTAAGGGCAGTAATCTAGAAAATGGTAGATCAACAATGGCTTTGATTCTCAATTTTCCAAAATGGTACAGGGATTTGAAAAGCTCCCCTAACATGAATTTGTTTAAGACTTTAAAGGCAAAATCTTAAAGTTGATAAAACTATTCAATTGTTTTATCAATTCCATTAAGTTTTATTGTTATGGTTATCAATATTGTTTATTATTATAGATATTATTATCAGAGAAAAAATGCCTAGATAATATTTTATTATTCAATAAAGCCTTAAGAATCAAATGGTAATTCCTAATAAGGAAATCATTATTTAACATACATTATTGTTATCATGTGGATCCTGAATAGGTTGATAATGAATTTCAAAGGGGACATGTGTATCATCATATAAGAATATAACTACAGTGGCCACATCTAATATATAAAGCTATGTGTATGTGTGTGTGTGTGTGTGTGTGTGTGTATGTGTATGTCCACTAAAGGAATCCTCACTGTCGCAGCTACAATCACGAAATTTGGCACACAGGTACGTCAGGTGTCTGGGAAGGTTTTAGAATGGGTCTCAGCTCTCCAGGACGTACCATTCCTGAGATATTCCCAAAAAATGCATTAGCCAATAGAAAACTGGTCACATGACCCTTATCAGCCAATAGAAGCTCACAGGCAGTTAGTCTCCACACACACCAGGTTTCCATAACAACCTAGCCAGTTCACTGCTGTAGGTCTGCTTTAAAGGGGCAGAGCACTGTGGATGACACTGTTAAAGGAGTATTCCGGTTACCATAAATACAACTTATGTTTTAGACTAACTCATAATCAATCATTACCTCACATAATGTAAATTTCATATATTTACCGTTCAGTAGTAATAAAAGATGTTTTCTTCAACTGCTACCCACTGTGTTTCTAAATTACTGTGGCATCGACCTGTAATTCAGGCAGCTATCAAAAGAAGGACTTAAAAGCCCTACCCCCAGGTCCCACTAAGTCATGACCCTGACTCCGCATCTGATCGGGATTGAAAAAATGAAGGTAAAAATCAACTTCTGTCAGCTGCAGGGGAGGGAGGAGGGTGAATTTCTCCCTGCAGCTCATGCTCAGGGAGAAAAAAAGGACATCCCTGTGTCCATCCAGGCCATGCGCATGACAGAGGAAAGGGAGTCTGAAAGCCAGAATGTCCAGCCTCCCCCCAACGTGAAGCCATGCCACCGGTCCCCATGAAGCCACACCCTGAAACATGAGGCCACACCTCCTGGTTCCATGAAGACACGAAGGAGCGGTCTGAGCGTAAGCTACTGAAATGGTGGACATCCCTGTGTCTGTCCAGGCCCCGCGCCGGAAAGGGAGTCTGAAAGCCAGACTTTCCAGCCTAAAACCAGACCTCTGGCCACCTTAGGGGCAGTCTGATGTTAGAGTGGCCAGATGTCCAGCTTTAGGCTGGACAGTCCGGTTTTCTGGCTCCCTGTCCTCCGTCCAGCACAGTGACTGGACGGACGTAGAGATGTCCACCCTTTCAGTACCTCATGCTCAGACAGCTTCTCCTCCATTTCGTCACAGAGCCAGGAGGCGTGGCTTCATGTTTAGTGGTGTGGCTTCATGGGGAACGGGGGCGCTGCTTCACGTTTGGGGGAATGACCGGTGTGGTCTGGCTTTCTGAGCTGAAGACAGTGGCCACCCTAGCTGCTGTGGAGGTCACAGTTAAAGGGGAGGGCGCTGTGGATGTTACTATTAAGGGGTGGGCTGCTGTGGAGGTCACTGTTAAAGGGGCGGGCACTGTAGAGGTCACTCTCGATATCTTTTACCAACACACACAAACATTAAATGGAATAGATTAAATATACCCGGGCGAAGCCGGGTCCTTCAGCTAGTTATAAATAAACAAGCAAGCTCCATTGGATGTGGTATACTGGACTAAGTTTTCCAATCTAGCCCTGTTTCTAATGTACCTACAATCTTGTTATATATTTCTATTTCAAATTAGAAGTCGACATGCGTACAGTCACGTGTCTTAGACTTAAAAGGGTTTTCCAAGATTTTAATGCTGATGACCTATCCAAAGTATTGGTCATCAGTATCTGATTAGTGGGGGTCCGACACCCCAGATCCTCGCTGATAAGCTGTTTGAGAAAGCACTGTGAGTGCTGCGGCATTTTTCGATGCTTACTGAGCACAGTGCCGTACATTGTATAGCAGCTGTGCTTGGTATCGCAGCTCAACCCATTCACTTCAATGTGCCTAGGCCACGTGACCGATTAACGTGTCATCACTGGCCTAGGGAAAGCAGTGAGAAGGCTGCGGCGCTTGAAAAGCTGATCAGAGTGGCTTCCAGGTGTCGGACCCCCACCGATCAGATACTATTTTGTCTGCTACCAACAAAAACCAGGAAGAGTTAAAGGGATTTTAACACTGATGACCTATCCTCTGGATAGGTCATCAGTATTAAAATCCCTTTAACTGTTCCTGGGTTTTCGTTGGTAGCAGACAAAATAAGGAGCGGTTCATGAGAGTCATGGTGTTTCCATGATTTTCTGTATGTTTTACAGTTTACCATTATTGCTTTTATGGGAATGTTATATGTTTGCGGCATCGGTACTGGCCCACCAGAATACCCCCAGAGGGCCCAGGCTCTGGTAAAATCAAAAGCTATTAAACTATTGATGATATGGGGTTTGGCCCTGAGAATAATTTCCTTTGGTGGGCCCAGGGAACCCCAGTCCAACCCTGTTTGCTATTTTTTTACACTGTATTTTGAACATTTTACAAAAGTAACAAGCATCAACATATGATTCATTAATAGTATACAATCTGATAGAGAAGCTGTACATGGAGAGTATAAATAATTAGACTAACACCAAGTAGCGGCAATTGAACAAAATTTTTAAGTATTTCTGAGTATGAAAGTAGGGTTGGCTTAACTTTTAACTGGAGGAAGTCAGCCCTTTATCTTGGATCCAGTTAATTCTCATTTGTGT
Organism: Rhinella marina; assembly: GCA_900303285.1. Classification (NCBI taxonomy): domain Eukaryota; kingdom Metazoa; phylum Chordata; class Amphibia; order Anura; family Bufonidae; genus Rhinella; species Rhinella marina. The sequence continues at coordinate 104,292 of ONZH01027949.1, read as the reverse complement.
TTGGATCAGACAAATCTACACATTGTCTGTGAATTTAAGTATCTGGATATAATGGTATCTCCTGCATTGTCAGACTTCATGTCTGATAATTTTAATCTGTTAAATCTGTGCTAACTTCAATCTAAAAGTTAATGCCTGATATAAGTTGTCCATGTCTCCTACAGGATATGGTACTCTTAGAAAAATTTATTTTGTGGAAGAAACAGTTAGCTAGTAGAGATGAGCGAATCTATTCGCCGATTCGTTGATTCGTATCGAATCTTGGAAATTTTCAGCTGCAAAGCGAATCCGAATATTAGGTGATTTGCTTCGGCTTTGTATGCATTCGCTATGTAGTTGTCCTATAAATTATATGCTATTGCTATGTATAAGTTACTCTATACGCTGTTGTGTACGAATTCAATTCATTAGCGAACTTTTAATGTTAGTTAGTTTATCGTGCGCAAAAGCCCGGGAAGAAAGCGGTCACCTGACTTAGTGGGCAGAGCTTGCTCTGATTAGCTCAGGCTCGATAAGCCAGTGACGCATCACTTTGGCTGCGACTCCTGAGATGAGCAGAAGCACTGTGTGTGAAGTTCTGAGACCTGTTTTGTGAAAATTGGGGTGTAATTGCTCTGGGAATCCATATTACACATATCAGGGATACTGCAGGGCAAGTGCAGGACCAGTTCAGGGCTAGTAATTAATCAGGCAGGGAGAGAGAGACAGGGAGCGATAGGGAGAGACAGGGAGATACAGGGACAAAGAGCAGCTGCAGGGCCAAAGAGTGAATTGAAAAATGTCTGGAATGGATAAGCAAAAGGGGTCCAGTTCCAGCCAGACCTTGAGCTCTAAAAAAAAAGGAGAAGGTGGCACAGGCCAGTAGTGCCAAAGGACCTGTAGCCGGAGCATCTACTAGTAGTATTCGCTATACTTGGCCGTTGTTCCACCAGGCTAACCCACCAAGGCGCAAAATTGTAGTGGAGGAGAAAGTGGATGAGGTAGTAGAGTGGATAGCACGCTCATCTCAGCCGGATGATCTGCTGTGATCTGCTGATACAGTATCCATATGTAGCCAGGGGTCAGACTCAGAGCGTTCCTCCTTCTCCACCATTCCTATCCAGCAAAGCCGTCATTTTCGTACGTAATTTGTATGCTCATGCATACGTTTTCACGTAAGTTGCGTACCTTCAACAACTGTACGTTCGTTATTAGTGCGCAAATGTTCGCAAAACACCACATAATAACGTATGATTTGTACGCAGCTTCGCCAAATAGATTTGAAGAGAAGAGGTTGCGTACCTTTTTTACCTGAACGTTCGCTATAAGTGCGCGAATGTTCGCTAAAAGCCATATAATTACGTATATTTTGTACGCAAATTCAACGAACCTGTTCGTCGAATATACGAATCTTAGGAAAAGTTCGGTAGTTCGGCGAATAAAATTTTGCATGATTCACTCATCTCTATTAGCTAGAATTAAGCTGGAAACTTTACAAAGGGAAAGGACCTTGGGTGGCCTAACATTCTTGAACCCATGACTTTATATTCTGGCGTACAACTGCAGCACATTAAGGGATAGAGTAAGGGAGATGAACTGGGAACCTAAGGCAGGTCATTACCACATATTATAACTTCTATTGCTGCACTGGAGTTTTGATTGAGGGACAGACGGGAAAGTATATCTCCCACTCTGGCATTTATGGTAAAGGTGTCAGGTAAGATGAAAGATTTAATGCTGATAACTGGAAACACTTCATTGACCCTGCTTTGCCGAACTCCTAGGCTGTCAGCAATCTTCAGATTGGTGTTTTTTTCTTGTGGGAAAAGAGAAGAAACTGTTATATTTCTGGAGCAGATTCAAGTAGATGGGATGTTCAACAGCTCTGAGTAACTTAAAACTACTTTTACCAGCAACTACAATTAAGACACATTTTTGACTGGCAGGCTAAGGGTTCTCCCATTAGGTTCTGCTCTAACTCAGAAAACAACTGCAGCTTCAGGAGAAGTGAAAGTTGTCATTTCTTATATGGACCGACAATTGTTGATGGCACAACTATATGTTTCCATTTGGGGTTAGAATAAGTGGGAAACAGATATGGAGTCATTTGTTGTTGATCATTGGGTATAAGTACTAGAGTTGGTCCTTTTGCTGACAATAACTGAACATCTCTCTCAGGTGTTCTAAATACATGGAGTATACAAAACTCAATTTTTAATGCACAGAATAGGGTAAGGGCTGATTCCAACTCTTAGATGTTGTATTGCAGATGCAATGATATGAAAATGTACTAACTTGGACTCATTCTGGAAAGGAGTGTTTAATTCAAAACACAGATATTCCTTGTTCATATCCCTGCAGAACCTAAAAGAATGTTTGCTTGGTACTGAGTGATCTGAAGTGGAACAGCTATGTAGTGTTAAGAGTTCGGCAAAAGCACAATAAATTATTCTATCCCATTGGATTCAATCCAAACCGCCAATTCTAGGGGGATTTATATCTAGAATAAATTAAACGCTTTGATTAGAAAGAGAGGTTTATTTGAAGTGGGAATGTATCTCAAAATTTAAAGTCATATAGGGGAGGTGGTTTGATACACTTAAGTCTTCAAGTTAAGTTATTTTGTGCTCCAGTTTAAGTGTAACTCAGATACTGTTGGCTGGTGAGTCTTGTACCTGAACTGATCTATGGGTATAATAAATATATGGGTATATCCAGAATATTCCTTTTTGAGGCTGGCGGGATGACATGTTTAGTAATGGATGAACTTGTGTAAAGTATAGAAACAATGATAGTGTTAAAAGATAGAGGTTGCCAAATTGTATTGACTATGTTCTCACTAGTCTGTAATTCATAACCTTGCATAGGACATTGTTTTTGTATCTGTCAATGAAATTTTTTAGCACTATGTTGGCTATCTCTCAGGAGTTGGGATCAGTGGCTTTTTATGTTACTGTATTGTAATATGTAGTAGTAAAATGTTCAATAAAATATAACTGGTGTAGCTATTACATACATCACAACGTAACTTCAACGTAACTTTTGCAAAGTTACATATAAAAATAAACAATAAAAACATATTTGGTTCACAGCATTCAAAAATGTCTGAACTATGTAAATAAAAAAATTCTGAAAAAAATATAAATGGCCGATTTGCAGTTTTTTGGTCACCTTGTCCCACAATAAAATTGAATAAAATGTAATCAAATAGTTACATGTACCCCAACATGTTACCTAAAAATAATACAAAAAAGTTTGAAACAATTTGCCCTCAAACAGCTCTGTAGATGGAAAAAAAGTAATAGGTGTCAGAATATGCAGAGGCAAAGAATAAAAGTGATATGAATTTGGTATTACTTTCATTATACTAACCCACATGAAATGTTTGTCATGTCATTTTTAGTAAATGGTGAACGCTGTAAAAAAAAATGCTGGAATTGCAGGATTTTTTTTCAATTTCACCCCATAGAAAATGTATTTCCTGTTTCCAGTACAAGATACCGTAAATTAAATTTGTGGTGCAAAATATCAAAACCTCCCATGGATATGTGGATGGAAAGTAAAAAAAAAAGCATGGCTCTTGGGAGGTGAGGAGGAAAAGCGAAAACAAAATAAAATAACCTATGTCCTGAAAAGGTTAAAAGGAAATAATAATAATAATAATAATTATGATAATAATAATAATAATAATAATAATAATAATAATAATAATAATAAATCAACAACTTCTAACCTGAAACTAAGACAATAGGGGAAACACCACAAGAACATGAAAAATTGGAGGAGTTTAAAGGAGGAAGATAAAGGAGTGGGTGGAAGGAGGTATGAAGTTCCAGTACAAATTTGAAAATAATTTTCTTGAAAATTGCACAATTTGAAACCATTTATGGGACATATGGAAATTTTTTTTATTAACTTTTACAGTAAACCCTAGTTAATCTCACAGTGTGCTATTTATTTGACAACAGCCATGCACAACTGTAACTAATTGTATGACAAGTAATGCTGACTTCCACGCTGCCACTCTAAATCCCACTGTATTGTTAATGTACTGTATGTATTTTGATGTGGGCAGTATGGATGAAAGGTTGTCAGTAATTACTGTACTACTCCATGTCCTGGAGAAGGTATCATGTTACTGCTTAAGCAGAGCCATTAATTAGCTGGCAGTTTTAGATGAAATCAATGTGAGTCGCCGTAGCTTATTTCTGCAATACCAATTTTGTTGATTGCATTGGTGGTGTGTTCTCTCTTACATGTAAGCAAAGGCAATTCAGTTGTTAAAGACCTTACATATTTCATGTCAGTATAAGAACAATGCCTAGCTAATTAAGCATGCAATTGATGTCCATCATATTTATCCTCGGTGGGGCTGTACAGTTACACGACTGGTAAGAGATGCAATGCTGGTGGAAATAGAATGATTTTTTTTTCCATATGTCTTTGCAAACATGATAACTAGAGATGAACGAGCATGCTCGTCCGAGCTTGGTGCTCGTTCGAGTATTATGGTACTCGTAAGTACTCGCTGCTCGGACGAGTATCTCGCCATGCTCGATGAAATGGAAACTTCCGCATTGTGCATTTTTGGTGCCTATAAAATCAGCCAATCACAAGCCAGGAGACTCTGCGGTACACCCAGCATCACGTGGGGCCCTTACATGTCGATAGCAGGGGTTGGCTGGCCTAATCAGGTGACCCTGGAATATACTAGTGACTGCCCGCGGTGCTTGGCTCAGATGCTGTCTGGATGTCGTTAGGGATAGAGCTGCTGCGTTTCAGGGAGAGTGTTAGGGCCTGCATTTAGTTCTTTGTTAGGCAGGAGTGATCTCAAAAGAACCCAACAGCCCTTCTAAGGGCTACAAGACATTTTTTTTTGTCTCCTGGCTGGGCTGGCTGGCTGGCACTAGTAGTGCAGCTATCGCCATATATAACCTTTTTTTTTATTGTTATATCTCAGTGATACAAATCCATTTCATACAGCAGTGTGGAACCATTCTGTGTGTCACAGTTCAGCTGTCCACTCACCACAGACCACAATCCGTATTTTCTGTCCAGGTGACCCATACTGTATGTCACATAATCAAATACGGTCTTTTGCTTTCACTGATACAGCTACATTAGAAAAATCTCTGTGCGACATTTGTCTGGGTTACAGTCAAAATAGCCACCGTCAGCAGGGGCTGAGTTTGCTCTCTAATAGTTTCTGCACGTCACGTTAAAGAAAAAATATATATGAAAAAAAATATATAAAAAAATATAAAAAAAATAGTTTTTTTGTTGTTTTATCTCAGTGATACAAATCCATTTCACACAGCTGTGTGTAACCATTCTGTGTGTCACAATTCAGCTGTTCAGTCACCACAATCTGTATTTTCTGTCCAGGTGACCCATTCTGTACGTCACGTCAGTGAAAAAGGTCTTTTGCTCTCACTTATACAGCTACATTAGAAAAATCTCTGTGCGACATTTGTCTGGGTTGCAGTCAAAATAGCCACCGTCAGCAGGGGCTGAGTTTGCTCTCTAATAGTTTCTGCACGTCACGTAAAAAAAAAATATATATATATAAAAAAATATATAAAATATATATATATAAAAAAATAGTTTTTTTGTTGTTTTATCTCAGTGATACAAATCCATTTCACACAGCTGTGTGGAACCATTCTGTGTGTCACAGTTCAGCTGTTCAGTCACCACAATCTGTATTTTCTGTTCAGGTGACCCATTCTGTACGTCACGTCAGTGAAAAAGGTCTTTTGCTCTCACTTATACAGCTGCATTACAAAAATCTCTGTGCGACATTTGTCTGGGTTGCAATTAAGCAGACCAAGTCTGCCTAATCTAATAGTTTCCGTGTAATTGCTCCATACTGCACGGTACATAATAACATACGTAATTTTGCTCTAACTTATCCACCTATATATAAAGTACAATCCGTATTTTCTGTCCAGGTGACCCATTCTGTACGTCACGTCAGTGAAAAAGGTCTTTTGCTCTCACTTATACAGCTACATTACAAAAATCTCTGTGCGACATTTGTCTGGGTTGCAATTAAGCAGACCAAGTCTGCCTAATCTAATAGTTTCCGTGTAATTGCTCCATACTGCACGATACGTAATAACATACGTAATTTTGCTCTAACTTATCCACCTATATATTTTCTTGTTCAGATTGAACAAGTTTGTGGGTTTCAGTACAGCAGGCCCATTTATTTTATTTTTTTTATATAATACACTTATATACAGAAAATGTTGAACCCCAGGGCTAAGGGACGAGGGCGTGGGCATGGGCGTGGGCATTCAATTACTGCAGGGGGCAGAGGCTGTGGTCATGGGCAGGGTGAGACAGTACCTGCTGATCAGGGAGCAGGGGAACGCCGCAGAGCTACACTCCCTAGCTTCATGTCTCAACTTACAGGGACACGTGGTAGAGGACTGTTGAAACCACAACAGTGCGAACAGCTGATGTTGTGGATTGCGGACAATGCTTCAAGTAATTTGTCCACCAGTCAGTCTTCCACGCAGTCCACCCACGTTACCCAAGGGAGCACTCCTCTGGCTCCTCCACCTCAACCTCCTTCCCCCCAGTCTGCCCCCTCCCAGGAAAATTTGGAATGCGATCCGGCATACTCTGAGGAACTGTTTTCTGGACCCTTCCCAGAGTCACAAACCACTTCTCAGGTTGCTGCTGACCTCGTTCCCGATGCCCAAGTTTTCCAACTGTCGCAGTCTGTGGGTGATGATGATGATGATGACAATGTTGACTTAGTGGAAGAAGTTTGTAAAGAGGTGTCGGACGATCAGGAGACATGGTTGTCAGACAGTGGTGAAGTTTTTGTCAGGGCAGGAAGTCCGAGGGCGGAGCAGACTGAGGAATCGGAGGATGACAAGGTGACTGACCCAAGCTGGGTTGATAAGCCGAGTGAAGACAGTGCTCCCAGCCCTACACCAGCACGTGTCACAGAACATCATCCGTACCCTGACCAACGCTTTTTCTGAGAAGGTCCACCTAACCACGGACACGTGGACAAGTGCTGCCGGGCAGGAACACTATATCTCACTGACGGCACATTGGGTTAACTTGGTGGAGGCTGGGACTGAGACTGACCCTGGGGCCGCTCATGTACTGCCCACACCGATGATTGCGGGGCCTACCTTGGTCACGGTCTCTCAGACGTACTATGCCTCCTCCTCCGGCCCCTCCTCCTCCACCGAATTACCATCCATGGGCACGGCGCCTTCAGTAGGTAGCTCTAGGCGCAGCAGCAGTGCCGTGGGTAAGCGCCAGCAGGCGGTGCTCAAACTGCTGAGCTTAGGTGACAAAAGGCACACCGCCCAAGAGCTGTTACAGGGCATCACGGCACAGACCGATCTGTGGCTGGCACCGCTGAACCTCAAGCCAGGCATGGTTGTGTGTGACAACGGGCGTAACCTGGTGGCGGCTCTGCAACTCGGCAGACTGACATATGTGCCATGCCTGGCCCACGTGTTCAATCTAATAGTTCAGCGGTTTCTCAAGACATACCCCAATCTGTCTGATTTTCTCACCAAGGTGCGCCGCATCTGTGCGCATTTCCGCAAGTTGACCACAGATGCTGCCACTCTCAGGGCAGCGCAGCGCCGCCTACAACTGCCCGCTCACCGACTGTTGTGCGACGTGCCCACGAGATGGAATTCCACATTAAACATGTTATCTAGGGTTTACCAGCAGCGCAGAGCGATTGTAGACTGCCAGATGTCAACTTCCACCAGAACTGGTAGTCAGGTCACTCAGATTCCTCAAGTCTACAATGAGGAGTGGACGTGGATGTCTGATATCTGCCAGGTTTTGAGCAACTTTGAGGAGTCAACACAGATGGTCAGCGGCGATGCCGCCATTATCAGCCTCAAAATCCCACTCCTTTGCCTGTTGAAAAACTCACTGCTCAGCATGAAGTCGGATGCTTTGCGCTTGTCACAAGAGACGGTGGAGGAAGATACGTCACTTGATAGCCAGAGCACCCTCCGGTCTGTTTCTCAGCGCGTATTGGAGGAGGGGGATGAGGATGAGGAGGAAGAGGAAGAGGAGGAGAATGTCGGTGTGACAGAAGAGGGTACCAGTGCTCAGTCCTTCTTAACTCTTGAGCGTGTATGGACTGAAGAAGAGGAGGAGGAGGAGGAGTAGGAGGAGGAGGAGGAGGAAATGGAGAGTCAGGCCAGTGAGGAGAGGGAATTCTTGCGTGTTGGGACTCTGGCGCACATGGCAGACTTCATGTTATGCTGCCTATCCCGTGACCCTCGTGTTAGAAGCATTTTTTCAAACACCAATTACTGGGTGTTCACTCTCCTGGACCCACGGTACAAGCAGAACCTTTCCACTCTCATCCCTGCAGAGGAAAGGAGTATGAGAGTGAATAAATATCAACAGGCCCTGGTGCACAAGCTGAAACAATCCTTCCCATCTGACACTGCTAGCGGCAGAGGGCATGGTTCTGTGGGCCAAGTAGCGGGGGACAGTAGGCGAGCAGGCAGCTTGTCCAGCACTGGCAGGGGAACGCTCTCCAAGGCCTTTGCCACTTTTATGTCACCCCAGCAAGACACTGTCACCTGTCCCCAGTCTAGGCAGAGTAGGGGGGAGCTGTACAGAAAGATGGTGAGGGAGCACCTAGCTGACCATACGAACGTCCGTAGCGATCACTCTGCTCCATACAACTACTGGGTTTCAAAGCTGGACACGTGGCCTGAACTGGCGCTGTATGCCTTGGAGGTTCTGGCCTGCCCTGCCGCTAGCGTGCTGTCAAAGCGGGTATTCAGTGCAGCTGGTGACGTCATCACCGATAAGCGTACACGCCTGTCAACTGACAGCGCTGACAGGCTGACGCTTATTAAAATGAACAAAGCCTGGATTTTACCGGAATTCAAATCTCCTCTGGGGGAAAGCAGCTAAAGATTTACATTACTTATGTATCCGATTCCTCTTCTCTACTCCTCCTACTCCTCCTCCTTATCGTCTTTGCCTAACGCTGACCAAAAAAACGCCATTTCTTAGAGGTCCAACTGGCACTCTTTTACCACAATTTTTCCGGAGGGACCCCTACAGGCCCTCTCTTCAAACAATTTTTCCTGAGGTCCACCTACAGGCCCTCTCTCCAAACAATTTTTCCGGAGGTCCACCTACAGGCCCTCTCTCCAAACAATTTTTCCAGAGGTCCACCTACAGGCCCTCTCTCCAAACAATTTTTACCGCAGTGTAAACTACAGACAGTGTAAAACAATGTTTCAGGAGCGTCAAACAGACAGTCCAAAACAATTTTTCAGGATGCGCAAGTACCGACATTTAAAAAAAAAAAATTTTCGCTAAGGCTAGACTTTATGTACTCCGAAAATAAAAAAAATTGCATTCTCAGTCGGACAAAGTCATTGGTGGTGTAAACGCCATGCTGTGTCAGGCTAAATTTTTGGGTGCTTCATCAGCTACCGCATACTAACTCAGTCACTCTGTTGTCACCGCCGCCATACAGGACCACAAAAAATGTTTATGTGGTTCGCCTGCTCCCGCAGTGTCACTCGCTCACTCTGTTGTCACCACCATAGTGGTTTGCACTATAGCAGCCCAAGTCTGCACATTTCCCTTTTTATCTCCAAGTGATCTATACTGCACGTCACATAATAAAATAGGTTCTTTTGCTCTCAGTGACACAAATCCATTTCATAAAATCCTTTCTTTCTTTTTAACTGATCTATACTGAACGTCAGTTTTAAAAATACGTCTTTTTCCTCTCTTTCTCTCTCTCCAAACTATTTTTCCGGATAGGTGCCATATACGGTATTAAACTGAGAAGAATACATTGAACATATGCCACACTTGATCAATCTCAGAGTTGACAACTGTACCGGTTGATGCTAAATTTTTAAGTTGGGGTCCTGCGTCGTCATTCGAACTCCATCCGGCTGTTGTCACCACCACACACACTAGCCAAGGGGGCACTCCTCTGGCTCTTCCAGCTCAACCTCCTTCCCCCCAGCCTGCCCCCCACCTACAGGCCCTCTCTCCAAACAATTTACCCGGGTAGGGGACGTATTAGATATTGTACAGATTTTTTTTTGGTTCTTCTTTTAATTGCCTCCTGCGATAGTGCGATAGACGGGAATTGAACCCGGGTGAACTGCTTGGGAAGCAGCTATGCTCTCCACTTTACCACCAACAGCCAAATGTAGCCCACAACTTGCAAGTAGTATTGAATTAATCAAAGTCCACAAAGTGGACTTTTATAGGAATTTCAGGGAAAATTCAATTCACTACAAAGTTGAATTTCTTTATGCTTTATGGTAGAGAATTGATTTTCCCTGAATGGCGGAAAAAATGTAAGAAAATCATCCAATACCTCATCTATTGTGACAAGCCGGCTGCCGCCATCTTGATTGAAGATGTTGTACATAATCCCGTGCGCAGTGACGTATGAGATCACCAGGCTGGCCAACATTATGACATCATCACGGGCCAAGCGAGATTTTACGCTAGATCTTCAATCAAGATGGCGGCTGGCTCGTCGAAATCAAATGGATGAGGTAAGTATGATTTATTTATTTTTAAAATTTTACACTGTGTTATTACTGTCAGTTGCCGCGATCAGCTATGACAGCGGCATCTAAAGGGGTACAATGGCGGGAAATAGTTTGTCACAAAGCAAATTTTTGTGTAAAATTCAGCAAAGCAGTCGAATCGAATTTTCAAATACTTTGCTCATCACTACTTACAAAGACTAGCAACCTCCTCCATGCTTCACTGTACACTCATTATTGTTCCATCTCCAGCCTTTCGGTGAACAAACTGTCTTACAGACAAATATTTCATATTCTGACTTATAAGTCCAGAGTAACTACTGTAATTTTTCTATACTCCGTATATATTTTTTGTGCATAGTTGAATTGCTTGGCCTTGTTCCCACTCAAAGGTATGGCTTTTCAGCACAGTTCTTCCATGAAAACCACTTCTGGCTAAACTTCTCAGAATAGTAGAATTTCAAAGGGAGGTAAGGATGATGTGTCTTTCTTCTGCCGCATAAGGTTTTCACCAAAATAAATTGGGGATTCAGACTTACTGGTGTCCTCAGTGCTAAGAAATACAGGCATATACTTATCCATCATGCAGTACCATGCAAATAACCCCAAACATAAAACCTGGGTTGCCAAGAATCCAGAAATTTCTAGACAATCCGTAAAAATAGGCCACTTTTTTCCTGGTGTCTGTGAAAAAAATAGACACGTCCGTGAATTTTTTGAGGCTGGTGGTACTTGACTAAATTATTTGGGTGGTAATTATGATCATTTTACAGCTCACAGTAAATGCTGGCAATGTGTTCTTATCAGTATATTGAGCTATAGACATGTATTACTTATAATCTTTATCATTCATTATGGTTTTCCGGTTTGTCCATAAAAAATGTTGGCTGTCCTAGTTATTAAGATCTATTTTCAATGTAAAGAAGCACAAGGAGTCCTGAAAGTGATGATATGGCCCCCCACAGAGCCCTAATTTCAACATCGAAAATCCAAAAAAGTGTAACGTGTCAAAAAAGGTTAAAAACTACCTTTAGTTAAATACTCCATAGAGGGGTAATCATTGTACTCCAATAAGTTCATTTAAAATATTCAGAGTATGATGAGGAAAAGGAAAGATGGCAGGACAAGAAAAACTGTGCCTAATAAGCCCTATAATAAGGCTCAGCCCAGGGGTCTCCCTCTGTGGTAGGGATACCCTGTCCTCGTTCCGAAATCTATATACCCTGAATCAGCCCTACACACAAAATGTAATGTTTAATTGTGGATAAATAGCACAGTAAATTAAAGTAACTCCGACGTGTTTCCCCAAATATCGGTTCATCAGGGGGTAAATAAAATGCATCTATATATTAGTAGGGAAGAGATGAAAAAAAAAAGTAGATACTTAGCCCCATAGTGCATAGGTAGCAGCATCGATATGGCCCTTAATAATACCTGAAATTGAACAGACAAAACTACCTCAATAGGTTGCATTAAATAACAACATCAAAGATGCCTAAAGGCACAATCACTCACCAGCTAAGAGGCTGGGGCAGGAGTGGCATGTCCGCGTTGGTGGTACAGCGATCTGAGGACGCCAGCACAAGGTTTATATGCTGGCGCCACTCAAAGCTTCCGCCCGCCAAAAAAGCACTCCCAGTCAGGTGGAATGCAAGATGGAATGCAGCGCATCACGTCCGATCACGTCATACATCAAATGCACGGTGAAGCGCAAGAACAACGATAAACAGGATGCTGGTAGGTAGATATAAACCAGCAAGCGTGCGCTGTCAAAATACAAGGTCCCACCCCCTAAACACACCACAAATGGACAGACTAAAAAAAGTACAATGACCAAAATACACCAATGAGCCGCATTCCATAGATATATTAGCAGCTCAGAAATATTGTGAGATAAAGTGGTGATATTTAAACCACTATATTCAAATGTAGGCACTTCTCATACCAATTCACCAATTAAGGCAAAAAAAATCACGGAGACTGGCTAATAATTCGAATAAAGTCATCACTAATTGAAATTGATTAGCTAATACCAATAAACCTAAATGAAGCAGGAAAAGGTTAACCTCTCATTGAGACCTCCTGGGGTCTGGAAAAGATAAAACCATTTTGCCTCCTTTTGGAGTATTCTCCGATCCCAGTCTCCTTTCCTCTGAGAAGAGGGAACCACCTCAAGCACAGAGAAACGTAGGACTGTGGGATCGCCATTATGGTTGTTCAACAACATGAGATGCCACAGGTGTATCTTTCTTCTTCACTATATCATTTATGTGTTCACAGATCCTACGTCTCAATTCACGGTATGTTTTGCTGATGTAGTCCCTAGAGCAGGGGCACTGAAAGATGTAAATTATCCTGATGTGCGACAATTCACAAAATCTCGGATAGAAAACGTTTGAGTGGTCACAGAACATGTGACTTTCTTAGAGGGGAAAATGAATCTGCATGCCTTACAAGATCCACATCAAAAGATTCCCAAAGGCTTCCTATCAAGCCATGTCCCCTCTTTTTTAGGGACAGTATAATGGCTATGGACTAGTCGGTCCTGTAAACTCCTTCCTCTCCAATATGTAATCACGGGATCGGAAGGAATGATCCTTGACAAGTCAGTGTCCATAGTTAAGATAGGCCAGTAGGTATTCAAAATAGTCCTCACATGTGCATTAGCTAAGTCAAAGGTGGCGATCAAACAAATCAGTCCACTATCCTTAATATTCTTATTCTTTGGAATCAACAAATCACTCCTATCTTGTGATTCTGAACATTTAAAGGCATCCCCCAGTACTTTTTGGGGATATCTTCTCAGTCTAAGTCTGGTCTGCAATTTCTTGGATTCCTGATAAAAACTTTCTTTATCGGAACAATTCCTGCGCATTCGCAGGTGCTGTCCACGGGGAATCTCTTTTCTGACCGATAGTGGATGGTGACTAGACCAATGCAAGATGTTGTTTGTCGCTGTCTTCTTTCGAAAGACCTGGGTCACCAACCTGTTATCCCGTTTCTTCACTGCAACATCAAGAAATGTCAAACATCCCAAGTGTGTCTCATAGGTAAAGGAAAGGCCAATTTCATTGGTATTTAGAGTGTCAACAAACTTCTCAAAATCGTCCCCACTGCCATCCCAGATCAAAAAAATATCGTCTATGTAGCGGGTCCAAAAGAGGATTTTACTGTTCCACCAAGTTGGAGTGTCGGGGAACACCTCTTTATCTCCCCACCAGCCCAGGAAGAGGTTAGCATATGTGGGAGCACAAGGGCTCCCCATCGCAGTTCCCCTGAGCTGGTGGAAGAAGGACCCGCCAAATAGAAAATAATTGTGGATAAGGGTATATTTCAATAGTTCCAGGATAAATTGGTTATGGCACGAAAATTGAGTTCCTCTCGCATCAAGATAATAAGAAATGGATGCCAAGCCCTTATCATGTGGCATAGATGTATATAAGGACTCGACATCTATACTAGCCAGGAGATTGGTGGAATCAATGGAAATATGCTCTATTTTGCGTAAAAAAAATCCATTGTATCCCTGGTGTAGGAAGGAAGTGATGTCACAAACTGCCTAGGAACCCTATCCACATAGATGCCACAATGATGTATTAGGGAATTCATTCCAGAAAAAATAGGGTGCCGTTTAAGGGGGATGCAGCCCCTTGTGTATTTTCGGTAACCCATACAGTGTAGCAATTTGACGCGTTTTTGGACATAGGAAATCAAACTCAGATTTGCTGAGAATATTGTTATCCAGACCATCTTTTAGAATTATTAGAAGTTCAGACATGAAGGATGAAGTAGGTTCAGTAGATAATACCCTATAGCTATTTCTATAATTCAGGAGATCAGAAACCATCTTTTCATATTTATCATGATTGAGAATAACCAGGTTACCACCCTTGTCAGAGGGTTTTATTATGATATTTAATATACATTTTTAAGATTTCTCAAGGCATCGACCTCCTCTTTAGATAGATTGCAGTTGGTAAGCTTATCGTTCTCAAGTCTCTCAAGATCCAAAACCACCAATCGCAAAAAGATATCTATATGTTCAGAATTGACGGAGGGGGGCAACCTGGTACTCTTGAGACGCAACTCAGTAAAAGGTCCTATATCTGGTCTCCTCGATCCCTCATCCCATAATTCCATCTGCAAATCAGGAAAATCTGAGATGTCTATGCCCAACTGTTCACAAGTCTGTTTGATCGTATTCTGGAAAAATTTGTGCCATTTAAGTCTCCTACAGAATAAATGAACATCCTTCACCCAATTAAAAAGGTGAAATTTCGTAGTAGGCACGAAAGAGAGGCCTTTCTGCAGTACCTTAATTTCAATTTCAGTCAATGTCCAGGGCAATAAGTTAATGACCTGTAGATCACCTGTTAGGGACAATTGTCTCTGGTCTTGGTGCGGTCCCTGAGATGATAGGGAGTTTGATTGTTGCCTAAAAAAGGCATAGGGTTGGTTCCTGAGGGAAGATACGACGATAGTGAGGAGGGTGAAGAACCCCCCCCACCTCCTCCCATATTTCCCTGTTGTCTGCCCCATCTCTGCCATCTACGGGTGGATTTCCTGGATTTCGAATTATTATTTATACCTGGTGTGCCGTTTTTTTTAGGTCTAGGGGGCTCAGAGTCAGAGAGATCACACTCAGAGGAAGATATCTCTGATTCGGATTGCTGTTTAAAATTATAAGCGCTGTTATCCCTGAAGTCACTCAGGTCCCTTATAAATTGTCTATGTTTTCTCTCCTTGATAAGGTTTTGAAATTTCTCAACCGATGTTTGGAGAGAGTATTACCTCTTGGTGAAATCAAGTTCCGCTTTAAATTTAGAAGCTGAATCAATCAGTTCCTTCAATTTAACGGAGGTTGATTCAAATGTTTTTTTCTCCTCCTCCACAAGTAATGACATTAATTTCAAGGAACTGAGAGTCAATTGTTTCTCCCACTTCTGCATTAAATTGGGAGAAATAATATGTGCCGCTGGTTTGATAGAGATACGAAGACCTTTAGGGACAATCTGATGTTTGAGGTAACTCTCCAGGGACTTAATTTCCCACCAAGATTTTATATTTTCTTTGTATCCCGTATATAAATCTCTAAAAGCTAGTTTACAAGTGGCAGAGGAGGTCAAAGCAGGTAAATCTTTATCCGAAAAGATGTCCTTGGCCTCTTTAATTAAGGCCTCCGTGAATATAGTGCCTGACAAAAAAACGGCAATACTCAAGTAACAAGAGACAGTCCAACAAATCAAAATAATTATACAATGGTATTTCACGCCACAGGAATACAAAAAATGAAAATCCAAAAAAGTGCAACGTGTCAAAAAAGGTTAAAAACTGCTGTTATTTAAATACTCCGTAGAGGGGTAATCATTGTACTCCAACAACTTCGGTTAAAATATTCAGAGTATGATGAGGAAAAGGAAAGATGGCAGGACAAGAAAAACTGTGCCTAATAAGCCCTATAATAAGGCTCAGCCCAGGGGTCTCCCTCTGTGGTAGGGATACCCTGTCCTCGTTCCGAAATCTATATACCCTGAATCAGCCCTACACACAAAATGTAATGTTTAATTGTGGATAAATAGCACAGTAAATTAAAGTAACTCCGATGTGTTTCCCCAAATATCGGTTCATCAGGGGGTAAATAAAATGCATCTATATATTAGTAGGGAAGAGATGAAAAAAAAAAGTAGATACTTAGCCCCATAGTGCATAGGTAGCAGCATCGATATGGCCCTTAATAATACCTGAAATTGAACAGACAAAACTACCTCAATAGGTTGCATTAAATAACAACATTCAAGATGCCTAGAGGCACAATCACTCACCAGGTAAGAGGCTGGGGTAGGAGTGGCATGTCCGCATTGGTGGTACAGCGATCTGAGGACGCCAGCACAAGGTTTATATGCTGGCGCCACTCAAAGCTTCCGCCCGCTGGAAAAACACTTCTGGTCAGGTGGAATGCAAGATGGAACGCAGCGCAGGATTTCCGATCACTTGATACATCAAATGCACGTTGTAGCGCAGTGAAGAAACAGGACGACAGGTTAGTGACCCAGGTCTTTCTAAAGAAGACAGTGACAAACAATATCTTGCATTGGTCTAGTCACCATCCACTATCTGTCAGAAAAGGGATTACCGGTGGACAGTGCCTGCGAATGCGCAGGAATTGTTCCGATTAAGAAAGTTTTTATTAGGAATCCAAGAAATTACAGAACAGACTTAGACTGAGAGGATATCCCCAAAAAGTACTGGGGGATGCCTTTAAATGGGCGGAGTCACAAGATAGGAGTGATTTGTTGATTCCAAAGAATAAGAACATTAAGGATAGTGGACTGATTTGTTTGATCGCCACCTTTGACTCAGCTAATGCACATGTGAGGACTATTTTGAATACCTACTGGCCTATCTTAACTATGGACACTGACTTGTCAGGGATCATTCCTTCCTATCCAGTGATTACATATTGGAGAAGAAGGAGTTTACAGGACCGACTAGTCCATAGCCATTATATTGTCCCTAAAAAAGAGGGGACATGGCTTGATAGGAAGCCTTTGGGAATCTTTTGATGTGGATCTTGTAAGGCATGCAGATTCATTTTTCCCTCTAAGAAAGTCACATGTTCTGTGACCACTCAAACGTTTTCTATCCGAGATTTTGTGAATTGTCGCACATCAGGGGTAATTTACATCTTTCAGTGCCCCTGCTCTAGGGACTACATCAGCAAAACATACCGTGAATTGAGACGTAGGATCTGTGAACACATAAATGATATAGTGAAGAAGAAAGATACACCTGTGGCATCTCATGTTGTTGAACAACCATAATGGCGATCCCACAGTCCTACGTTTCTCTGTGCTTGAGGTGGTTCCCTCTTCTCAGAGGAAAGGAGACTGGGATCGGAGGATACTCCAAAAGGAAGCGAAATGGTTTTATCTTTTCCAGACCCCAGGAGGTCTCAATGAGAGGTTAACCTTTTCCTGCTTCATTTAGGTTTATTGGTATTAGCTAATCAATTTCAATTAGTGATGACTTTATTCGAATTATTAGCCAGTCTCCGTGATTTTTTTTGCCTTAATTGGTGAATTGGTATGAGAAGTGCCTACATTTGAATATAGTGGTTTAAATATCACCACTTTATCTCACAATATTTCTGAGCTGCTAATATATCTATGGAATGCGGCTCATTGGTGTATTTTGATCATTGTACTTTTTTTAGTCTGTCCATTTGTGGTGTGTTTAGGGGGTGGGACCTTGTATTTTGACAGCGCACGCTTGCTGGTTTATATCTACCTACCAGCATCCTGTTTATCGTTGTTCTTGCGCTTCACCGTGCATTTGATGTATCACGTGATTGGATGTCCTGCGCTGCGTTCCATTTTGCATTCCACCTGAGCAGAAGTGTTTTTCCGGTGGGCGGAAGCTTTGAGTGGCGCCAGCATATAAACCTTGTGCTGGCGTCCTCAGATCGCTGTACCACCAACGCGGACATGCCACTCCTGCCCCAGCCTCTTAGCTGGTGAGTGATTGTGCCTCTAGGAATCTTGGATGTTGTTATTTAATGCACCCTATTGAGGTAGTTTTGCCTGTTCAATTTCAGGTATTATTAAGGTATTATTAAGGGCCATATGCTACTTATGCACTATGAGGCTAAGTATCTACTTTTTTTTTCATCTCTTCCCTACTAATATATAGATGCATTGTATTTACCCCCTGATGAACCGATATTTGGGGAAACACGTCGGGGTTACTTTAATTTACTGTGCTATTTATCCACAACCAAACATTACGTTTTGTGTGTAGGGCTGATTCAGGGTATATAGATTTAGGAACGAGGACAGGGGATCTCTACCACAGAGGGAGACCCCTGGGCTGAGCCTTATTAAGCTTATTAGGGACAGTTTTTCTTGTCCTGCCATCTTTCCTTTTCCTCATCATACTCTGAATATTTTAACTGAACTTGTTGGAGTACAATGATTACCCCTCTACGGAGTATTTAAATAAAGGTGGTTTTTAACCTTTTTTGACACGTTACACTTTGTATTTTCATTTTTTGTATTTCTGTGGCGTGAAATACCATTGTATAATTATTTTGATTTGTTGGACTGTCTCCAATTTCAACATCATTGAGTCTGTTTTAGATTACTTGAAGAGACATAAGGATTTGGGCAAACCTACATACACAGAAGATCTGTGGTTAGTTTTCAAAGATGTTTGAAACAACCTCCCTGCTGAATACATTCAAAAATTGTGTGCAAGTGCATTTAGATGAAGTGATGCTGTTTTGATGCCAAAGGGTGGTCACACCAAATATTGATGTGATAGCCAATTAATATTCCTAGGGATAAATCTGACCTCAGACCCCGCAAAACTATATAAAGCAAACTTTCAATCTCCTACTACAAACATAAAAAACACTTTTGATTCATTTACCTCCTGGTTTGGGAGACGCACGTTAATTAAATCTGTTTTAGTGCCCAAAATATTATATTATATGCAGACCCTACCTATACTATTACCAAACACTTTCTTTACACAGATTAAAAGAATATTTTCTTCTTTCCTCTGGAGTAAATACTGCCTGCCGCTTCCTCATTATATATTGATCCAACCGAACAAATCAGGTGGACTGGGACTCTTAGACTTAGTGCTTTACTATAGAGCAGTACATGGGATGAGATGGCTGGAGTATCTCAGATCTAGACAGGACAGATTAGGTATTCAGGCAGAAACAGGAGTTGCAAGACCACCCCTTCGGGCTTTTTTATTCTCTCCACTAAAGACTATGTCACTTCAATCTCTCTAAGATATTGCTTACATCACCATCAATCTCCCCAGTACTACAGATAGGAGATGTTTTCTTGAACTCCTCCCCGATATTCAATTCTACATTGTCAGAAGAAATTACACAGATATCTCTGCCTGTAATAGATATACTAGACACGACAGGAGCTCTTCAAGACGACTGGGATTCTCAACCTAAACTACTTCCATTGACGTTCTTGCATAAAATGCATCTTAAATCTTGGATTAGGAAGAGTAACTATACACCCCAATCTGCCAAAACCCAATTTGAAACAATTGCTTTAATGTCTAAGACACCGAAAAAGAAAATAGTAACCTTATATGCCAGTTTAACCTCCCAGACCAGGCCCAAGGTATGCGATTTAATCCCACTCTGGGAGAAAGACCTTAATGTACAATTTTCGATCAGAGAAAAGGCTCTCCTTCTCTCTTCGACACCGGAAAGTATCACGCTGTGTGAAGTTACAAGAGAATATGTACAAAGTTCTCACACAATGGTACTATACACCACAAAAACTCCACACACTTTTCCCTGAGTGTGACCCAACGTGCTGGAGATGTCAGACAAGTACAGGTACTTTTTTACATATATGGCGGGACTGCCCTATTATAGCTGTTTTCTGGAGCCGAATATGTTCGACTCTAACTAAAATAAGTAAAATAAATATAACTCCTATATATATATTATATAACTCAGAGCTGTCTGTTAGGTCTTCTGGGAAGTCTTAATTGCCCTAGACATCTTAAGACACTGCTTATAATCTTACTAGCTGCTGCTAGATTATTAGTGGCCACAAACTGGAAATCCACAGAAGCACCATCATTCTCTCATTGGGTGACAAAATGCGACAACATCTATAGAATGGAGCAAATAGCTGGGTGGGAAACAAGACGCACACAATGGTTCCACGCGGTATGGAACCCCTGGAGGGAATTCCGTAATTTCTCCCAATGATTATCCGTCACTATTTGCTTTGAACGCCCACAGTCAGTAGTAGCAGTTATAAATTTATATAAGAATGCAATTTAAACTGTCAATAGGAAACGATTAATATAACCTCTCCTTTTCCTTTCTACCCTCCCCCTTTTATACCTAACCTCCCTTCCCTTCCCGCCACTTCCCTTCATACCATTTGGCCCTTTTTTGTTCTCCCCTTCCTTAAAGTTACTATGTTTTTTCTTATGTTACCTTATACTCTGGTGATCAACATCTTTTGTACTTTACCTTGAATCCGACATGTTCCATATGATCGCTAAGTAACTGATTATAATGTATCTATTTTCACATCTTTAATAAAATATTTAAAACTTTAAAATAAATAAATAAATAAAATAAATGTTTGTACAGTACTCTATATAGGATAAAAAAATCTTGTGAGAGACTATTACGAAAACATGTTGTTTTGAAAAGCTGTTTATCTCATGACACACATATAAAAACGTGTCCAGCCAAGAGGAAAAGTAAGGAGGAATACATTTATAGCCAGGAATCCAAGGGTCAGAAAGCATTAACCAAGCAGTACCGGGTATGTAGTACAGTAGTCATGGTCAGAAAAGTTGTCAGATAAGTTAAGCATTGTAATTGCCTAGCCAGGGGCAGATTTGTCATTCCTGGGGCCCAAGCACAATTACCTCTGGGGCCACCATTGTATCACTAAGCTCTGGTCCCACTGCACCACTAAGCTCTGGTCCCTCTGCACCACTAAGCTCTGTCCCCTTGCCCTTTCAAGGTCTAC
Organism: Rhinella marina; assembly: GCA_900303285.1. Classification (NCBI taxonomy): domain Eukaryota; kingdom Metazoa; phylum Chordata; class Amphibia; order Anura; family Bufonidae; genus Rhinella; species Rhinella marina. The sequence continues at coordinate 83,237 of ONZH01027949.1, read as the reverse complement.
TCTTAGCTGAGCAGTGAACCCTGGACACTTTTGCTACAGGTGTACAGCCTGGAAGACTTCCCCTCGCTCCTTGGCCCATGTGCAGTGAAACCAGGAGGCCTAGGAGAGTATATCTCCCCATTTAGTCATTTAGTCATTTCTTTTTTCAGCCAACTACTTCAGGCCCTCTGATTCCAGAAGACAACAAGTACCGGTACTTTTTTGGCTTGCTTGTTGGTAAAATCTTCCACTAAGCCTTGCTAGGGTATAAAGCTATATACGCTGTAACTGATACTGAGGACAGTTTCACAGGAGCTTAAATATTCTACCCCACCTCTCTGTTAGATCAATGGACTCCATATTAAACTGTAATGAAGTACACCTCCAGCCTCTTAATTATATTAGAAAAACATCTAGTTACAGGTGATTCAAATATAAATGACTATGCTTCAAAATGAAGAGAAATTAGACTATTTCAGTGTTTAGGCAAACGTCATACATGGCACTATTCTATATTTGTGACTGATGAGCACAGGCAGATTCCAATGGAATTTCCAATGGAAATGTTTTGTACAACAGAATCCTTGGCACGTTAAGGGCCATGTCACTTAAAGGCTCTTGCCTAAGACAAGAATGATTGAATCTTATCAGAATTGTCACATGGGAGATTTTAACGTCTCGTCAACAGCATGTTACATGGGAAGGCTGCAGGAGTTATTTTTTTATGTGGCCTCAAAGGAATGTATGTGAAGATGTCTTCCACTTGGATTCACTTAATGTCTCTTACATAGATTTATCCAGTCAATAATTTCATCAAAGGGAAATTGGAATCAGTAAGATGTGGATATTCCTTCTATGCCTATATGTATTGCATGTCACTGAATGGCAATTTATCAAACTATGCACTGAATGACAGAATATGGTAAGTTTAGTACATTACAAGCATAGGTTTAACACTGACAGGCTTAATTGGATAAGAAGAACATAGATTCATTACTGCATTTATGGCCAGCCTAACGTATGCCTGGTAGTGACACCCAAGGTTTGTGAATACCACAACTCTTAATAATAATAATAATAATAATAATAATAATAATAATAATAATACTTATTATTATTATTATTATTATTATTATTATTATTATTATTATTATTATTATTATTATTATTATTATTCTTTAGTGTGCACTGTATGTTTGTATTATTTGAGCACTTAATGGTGGCATTTTTTAGATTCTATGTAGTTCTGCTATTTAGTTCATAGTGCATGGCGGTGTCTTTATACAATTGTATAGAAGTGTTATAGGTTAATGTATAGCACTGTTATGTGGGTTCCATGCATTTTGGCACTTTAAGTATATGTAACATATTCTTTGTTTTGGCTAATTGAGCAGTGTATGCAGGGACGGTTTTAGACAAAACGTGGCCCTGGGCAAAATCAAAAGTGGGGCCCCAAATATTGTAATAATGTACTAACAACACAGTTCCGTTCTGTCGATTCCGGCAATCCCCCACAGATTTACACCCCATGAAGCTCCTCACACAGTTCTTCACCCCCATAACCCCAGAATACACCACATGCCCCCCCCTTCATCAGAGCAATGAGTTCCCCTCACTCACGGCATCTGAGAGTGTTAAAAACCGGAAGCACGGGATTCCTCTTCAGGCGCACTTTCCCCCAGCGGAGATTGGGGAAAGCGCCCTGTTCTATAAGTAAGCTGCAGCCTGTACTAGGCTTCCAGGCTCATTGTTGGTATATCCCAGTTCAGGCCACTAGATGGCAGCACGGAACTGTGATATAGTGATTTCTATACAGACTAATAGAGCAATTTACTGATGATTGTAAGTTGTGGTCCACTTGAGGGACTTAAGTAAAAATTAAAAAAAAGTTTTGAAAACACCTTAAAAATTAAAATCACCGCCATTCCCCAAAACAAAAAACAAAAACAAAATAAAAATAGTATTATGGGTATCGGCGCATGTGAAAACGCGAAATTCACATTTTTTTCATCAATTTATCTCCCAAGAAAATTTAATAAAAAGTCATACACACCCCAAAATGGTAGTGTCAAAAATGACAGATCGCCCCGCAAAAAAATGAGGCCCCAGACATCTCCATAGAAATAACTATAAAAAAGTTATGAGGGTCAAAATATTGCGATAATTTTTTACGAAGTGAGTCCTAATGAACAGGTGCTGCTAGGGTTGCCACCTTTCCCAACCAAAAATACTAGTTACACAAGTTAAAAAGGTTGGTGTGGGTTAATATGGGTGTTATTTGATCATATTTTATGTTTTGCTTATATAGACTTCAAAGCACATTCAACCTGGAGTTGCCACACCTCCAGGTATAAATGTCCAAACACAGGGACTCACAGCCTCCACCCCCCTCCCATTGTATGTGTGATTTCACGCTGGAGGTAACTGGGAGCAGGTTGCTGTGTGCCGGACTTCATGCCCCTATCTGCAATTACCTATACCATAGTAGGGTGAGCGCTAGGTCCCGTACCACTTGAGATACCTTGACGGGGTGCTCGGGCTCCGGTATGTTCTTGATATAAGAATATATTGGCGAAAGTCTCATTTTAATATCAGTGTGAGGGTTTAGCCATATATTGTCAATTGCATTCACCGTTGTAGTGCACCATTTTCTGTGAATTTTTGTAATAATGAGTTTGGTCAAATACAGATGTAGATAGCGTTATTTTTGTATAAGTTGCCCCAGGGTGGCTACTTTAATGTGAATTGTGTTACTGTAATGTGTTTTGTTGCACTAAAGGGGGTGTCCGAGCTTTTAATATTGATGACCTATCCTCAGGATAGGTCATCAGTATCAGATTGGCGGGGGTCCCACACCCAACACCCCTGCCGATCAGCTGTATAAGAAGATGGTGCACAGTGCGCACATGCTGTTTCCCTTCTTTCTTCCTGCTCACTGCGGATGCCAGCAAAGCAGCAGCAGAGCAGGAAGAGAGAAGGGAAACGGCATGTGTGCGCGCCATCTCCACATACAGCTGATCAGCGGGGGTTCATGGTGTCGGACCCCCGCCAATCTGATATTGATGACCTATCTTGAACATAGGTCATCAATATTAAAAGCCCGGAAAAACCCTTTAACCTGTTAAATTAACAGCGCTATTTCTGTAACTAAGACTCCATTCACACAATAGTGTCACGTCCTTGTCCGTTTTCGGACCGCACAGCAGGGATTTGCAAAACACATGCACCGGCCGTGTGCACCCCGCATCACGGTGTGGACCCACTAACTTGATAGGCTTCCGTGTGCTTCCTGGTCAGTGAGGTCGCAACACTGAAAATAGGACATGTCCTATCTTTGACTGCATCTTGCAGATCATGGACCCATTGAAGTCAATGGGTCTGCACCACGATGTGAGGTGCACATAGCCGGTGTTCTGTTTATGGTTCTGTGGTTCGAAGGTCCGCAAAGTGGACACAGCTGTGATTCAGTTGTGTGAATACAACCTAGGTTTATAACTGACAAACTCAGATCACCTATATCGGAAATGTACATTTCAATTTCAACTTCTAGTACCGGTCTTAGGTAACATCGATGATCACAATGGATTGTTTGTCTTTTTCTATTACTTCTGTGGTACGAATGTGCACATAGAAATTAATGAGACAAATGCACTTATGCATTGGTATAAATACTCTGAAAAATGTGATGTTCAGGCTAAATGTCATTTTTATGACTGATAAAGTACAGTACGTCACCCAGCATTAAAGTGAAATGCTAGGATAAATGTAAATTATTGTGCTGTCATAGAGAGCAGATGCCACTTTCATAGGAAATACACACTTAAAAAAGCTAAAATATTACCTTAAAGGGTAAGTGTAAGTTTAAGGATTCACTTATCTTGTGCATACTCACATACTGCAAACAGGGGCCTAGCTAAAGGTTTGTGGGCCCAAGTGCAAGATTTTAGCTTGGACCCCCTTCCCTCAGTACTTTGTGGCAAGGGGCAGCGGTGCAACAAACCTTTCTGCTGCCTGGGGCAAAAATTGAGACGGCCCTCCCCATGCCAAATTCTCAACCTAACCCCTTCCCTTCTGTCCTACTGACATACTTGGAAAACATTACATAAAGCCCTACAAAACATACTGGGTAAAATAGCACCACATACGTCTTACATCCAGTGATGTCTCCTCTGATGTAGATATTCTCTTTCTTCATCTTCTGCTTTCAGACCAGACTGTTGTGATGATTTCCTTCAGCCATCTCTTATAACAGACATATTAGTTTCCTACATTTCCATCATCCTCACACCTCCTCAACACCCCATCCTGTCACCCCCAGTACTGTGCCCACTGTGCTCCCCAATACTATACTGCAGAAAGAGATAAACCTCCTGAAAACACTAGTACCACACAGATAGTGTCCTTAAAAAATAACTACACCCAACAAATAATGTCCCTAACACTAATAGTGTAAACATAATGTCCCTCAAAGACCTTCCATGTCAGACTACCCCCAATATCAGACCTCAGATCAGACTCTCATTAGACCCTGATGTCAGACTCCCCCCAATATCAGACTTCAGATCCCCATTACACCTCCATTTTAGACCCCAGATCGGACCCCCTTTAGATCTCCATGTCAGACCCCCTCATTAGACCTCAGAGCAGGACTCCATGTCGCATCCCCCCATATGAGACCTCAAATCATACCCCCTTTAGACCTCCATGTCAGACCTCTGCATTAGACCTCAGATCAGAACTCCATGTCAGACCCCCCCCATATTAGACCTCAAATCAGACCCCCATTAGACCTCCATGTCAGACACCACCAAGTATCAGACCTCAGATCAAACTTTGAACTAAATAACTTAACTTACCTTCCCTGCTCTGTCGCTCCTTTCCAGGTCTGTCTATCTCCCCTGCATTCTTCACTAGCTAATCTTCTCTGTTACCTACTCTAAACATCATCAATATTTAAAAGTTATGAAACCCATTAGAGGTCTTCCTTCCACACAATTCAAAAACTCTACTAAATGTGAAGCAGTCAGTACTTCAATAGATATAAATCCTGTGATGCTAAAAAAGAGGACTAGAAACAGTATATATAAAATCTTCCACTACAATATACATTAATGTGCAAGCACATTTTAGGGCTTATTGATGGGATTTTCTGGGTTGCAGCTGTAGTAGTGGATCTATGTTTTCAGACAGGAAACTAATGACCACTGGAGAGCATCATCTTCAATAGTCTTCAAGTCAGTGCTGTGGGAGATTTGGACCAGAATAGTGCATACCCTAGGTTTCTCTGCAGGGACTGTGAATGGCAGCACTTTTTTCTGTGTGCCCGTGTGCGGTCCATTTTTCAGCCTGTTGTACACACAGAAAACACAAGGAAAAGCCAATTGAAATCTGTTGGAGGAAACAAAAACCAAAACCAAATGCCACTGTGAAATGTTGGATGCTTTTCAATCGCCAACAGAGTCCATTGTGCCAGGGGATTACGCTTTTTGGTGCCCCCACCAGATTTCACCTAGCTTGTTGGATTAAGTTTATCATATGAATTTATTTCTACAACTGGAAAGTGAGTGTAATATTCATTTGCACTTTATGGTGTATTGTAGTGGGCATAGTGTATACAAAGATTTTGCACATACAGTATACATTACATAAAAAAGAGGTGTGTTATGTAATTTCTATGATATGTGACCTGAAATATCGGAAAGAACTTTTACTGCATATGCTAAGCAGTTGTCAAATTCCCTTTAGGGGTATGGTTTCTACCCTAAGACATGGGTGCCATAATTTTCAAGTACTGAACAAGTGAATCACTTAGATCTGCTTCAATGTAAAAGCAAAGTAAAAGAGATTTTGTTTGTAGGTGGCTATTCTATGCCTCTTTGTGGCAGCTGCTTATATGTTAAAGAGGTTATCCAACCCCTATAATGCCCCCTAAAATGCCCAGGTACGTCATACAGGTTATATTTAACCAACTCCCAGGCACCCGCATCACTCCTGGTGCCCGCACGGCCGCCGCTGCATTTCCCTGTCACGTGGCTCAAAACATCCAGTGATGGGGAGGGGCAGCCAATGCTAGGGATGCTAGGGAGGCTCGTTCCCGTCGTGCCCTGCTATTGGCTGCTCCCCCCTCATTGTTTTGATCCTTTGATCAGCGCAATGGGAAGATGCAGCGGTGGCCATGCGGGCATCAGGAGTGACGCGGATGCTGAGGAGCACAGAAGTATAACCTGTGTGTGGTGTCTGGGCATTTTGGGGGGCATTATAGGGGTTGGATAACCCCTTTAAAGATACCATGAATGACATCAGATGCTGCCAGAACAATGAGAAACTGGTCCTATATGGTAAAATAAAAATTGGGCTACCCCATAGAGTGGTATTGTAACTGTCTGCAAGTAGCCAAAATTACAGACACTGCCGAGTGCTTTCACTCCACAGGCTTTGTAAATTTTCTTCATGCTCAAGTTACTCTTACCCTGGAAAAGTGAGCTATGGTTAACCATTTGTTTTAGGGGCTGTTCAGACAGCCGTGGTATTGAGGATTCGCAAAAATGCGGATCCGCAATACCACGGATGTCAACCGGCGTGTGTTCCGCAATTTGCAGAACACACAGCCGGGCACCCCATTCAAAATGTCTATTCTTGTCTGCTATTGCGGACAAGAATAGGACATGTTGTATTTTTTCTTGCGGAGCCACGGCACTGAGCCGCGGTTCGGCAAGATCCCATGCCGGCCATTGAAGTGAACGAGGCCGCATCTATTCCGAAAAATTGCGGAATAGATGCGGACCCATTCACATGGTCATGTGAATGGGCCCTTAATCTAAAGGGGTCCTGGAGTCTGACTCCCCATACCTTCATGTTTTGTAACCTGTTCTGTAGATTTCTATTAGAATCTGACTGAAAAGAATTTTCTCATATGGGATGCTTTAGGGCTTTTCTTGCTTACTGAAGTGAGTGGTGGATCATTTCTGGCTTAGACTTGACATACTGTATTATTTCTATTTCTATCTTTCCTATTTACGGATACCTTTTCCACATTTTCTGTTTCCCATTTGACCATTGCTGGTATTGAATAGCTATGGGATAAAAGCTTCCCCAGAGATTGCAGACTCTCGCTTTAATCATCAAGAACATGTCCAAAGTTTTTTCTTATTTCCAGAAAAGGATTTACATTCTTTAACCTACACCATAAGTGCTCTGCGTACACCCATATGAGTGAACACACATCAGGCGGTGGCTGGAGTATCCCATCCTTTTCTAACAGAACTTTTTCCACTCTAAAAGCTGATTTTTACCTGCATACATTGCACAAATATAACTTAACAATACAAAACTGCACAAACCAGAAAGATTACACAAAAAATTCAGCTGTATCGTAATGTACAAACTGGTATACTGTTAGAATGCCTTAAAGGGGTACCCCTAATAAAGCAATTGTGACACAATACAGTTAGCTGACTTCCTTCAGTCACACTGTCCATACAGTTCAATGGCGAGGTAGGTTTCTCTAACTTCTATCCAGTGGCGTAACTAGAAACGACTGGGCCCCACAGCACACATTTGAATGCCCCCCCCCCAAGCAACTTCTTCTCACCCCTCTCCTGCCTCGCAACCCCTAGTCCTGTGGCTATTCAAGATCAATCTCTCAGACCAGACCTGGCAGCCACTCTGTCCGTTTCTTATAGTGTCACTGTATATAATGTCATTGTATAATACTGTTGAGGGGGCCCTGATAATAAAATCTGTTAGACCTCCTCCTTGGTGGGCCCCTTCTGGGTTTGGGCCTCAAAACAGCTTCTTCCCCTATAGCAGTGATGGTGAACCTTTTAGAGACTGAGTGCCCAAACTGTAACCCAAAGCCCACATATTTATTGCAAAGTGCCAACACGGCAATTTAACCTGAATACTACCGTCCAATATAGTATATCTTCCATAATAGCCTGCCTACATTCACTGCGCTGCCCGTGCTGTTCATAGTGCGCCCAGCGCTGATGAATGGCAGGAAAAGTCTAAGGCATATTGGTACACCATAGACATTTTCCAGGGTGTGAGTGCCCACAGAGAGGGCTCTGAGTGCCACCTCTGGCACACGTGCCATAGATTCGCCACCACTGCCCTATAGCTACACCCCTGCTTTTATCAATGACAGTGGAGATAGCCATGCACAAGCAAGGTCAGTTTTCCAATGAACTATATGGAGGACATACCAAGCTTAAAGGTGTTGCCCACCTTTTGGGTTTATTTGGCACCCCAAGCCCCAACCCATCAGACCTGCAAAACGTACCAATTCCCCACCTCTGGATCCTGGCTCCTTTGCTCCCCAGCCTCGGCTGCCTCGCTTGGGTCTCCTACTGTAAACAGACGCTTTGACGTCTCTGCAGCCTGACCCACTTGCATCATATAATTTGGCCATGTGATGCAAGGGGCTCAGGTCATTGCTGCAGCCAGTCATTGGCATCAAAGCAGATGTTTACAGTGGGAGACCCAAGTGAGGCAGCTGAGGCTGGGGAGCAAAGGAGCCGGGATCCAGAGGTAGGGAGCTGGTTAGTACAGTTTGCTTTACTTTTGCAGATCTAGCCAAAGGGAGGGGTTGTAACTATGTATTCAAAATGGGTATGGTGTGTTTTAAATGTAGGCCTAGCATTTCAAGATGTATCTTTGAAATTGGCCTTGATTAAAGATATCCTACTGTTATGTGTATACAGCGTGCGTGCAGACCAATGTGTATCTATGACTCCACACGTGGTCTGATTCAGTAGATGTATCCTTCTTCTACCATATCTGTCAGTATTCAGGGATTGTCTGTACTGTGTGACCACAGTTCTGCGGAGGAACTGGAAGCACAAATTTGTAGAATAATTTTGATAAAAAAACTATTTGCAGAATATTGTCTTTCCTCCTTTGACTCCAATTTGAGCCAAAACTACCCTCCTCATCCCCACTGGTATGGGTCAACCACTTAGCTCTGCCTATTGTGAACATTGTATTCCATGAACTAGAGGAGAATGTGTCCACAACTGTAGTCGCTAGTACAATGCCGGCCGCGGCAAACATCACATCTAGTTAACGTTTTGTACCCAAAAGGAACTATTTGTAAGAATATTTTAATTTTCAAAGTAAAATGAAATCAGTCTTTCAATAAGTCTGCACATCACCTACTAACTGATCCTATACCAGTCTATACACATGCATTGCACCCCAGTGTTCTCCATCCCTCTCACTTTTGGGGTCCTGCCCATAACTATACCAGGGCGCTGTACTCTGGCATCAGTCTCTGTGGCAGTGGTTTTCTCTTTTTAATAAATCTGTGCTGATTTCCTATCGATCCCCTGAAGCAGATCTGCTGAGTGTTAGGCTTGTTAGCTGTGTAGAGAGACAATACTGCAAGGTGTTAACCCCTCCGCCGCCAGGGGGCACAGCATCTTCTTCTCTGCAATGCTTTGATATATTAGCAGCAAACAGAAATGCAGATGGTTGGAGGAAGAGGAAGAGGGGGGGGGGGGTGATGGCATTCTGTTCTGCATTTTAGTGTAACATACAAGACATGAGGCTGGGATAAAGCCTGCTGGTCATAGGCTGCTCCTGGTGGCATGATGTAGTCTGCATGGCATTTGGCTACTTGTTTAAGCCCTGCATGTACTGGTTGAATACAAGTGGTGCCCTGGTCCAGAGCCGGTGGCCTTCAGACATTAGCCCAATACTTAGAGGGGGGAGACATGAGCAGAGCAGAATAGCAATTAACCCTTTGCCGTGCGATTAGCTTCCTTTCACTCAAGCCCTTGCATCTTTTTATTTTTTTCATCTCCCCCTCCATTTTCCTCTGCAACCGAAATCCTTCGTCCCCTTCCTCTCAGCCCCCTCCCCTCAGAGGTAAGGCGCAGGCAAGGCAGTGTGGAGCAATCCGACGCTGCCCGTTTCCAGGGTGAAATCCACCCCTTCCCCCCCTCCTCCAGCACCTCTCACATCCAGACGCTGGTTAATTAATACCGCTAGAGAGGACGAAGGATTTCTGGAGGAAATGAGGAGAATCTAACGGGAAAAGCGGCGGCGGTGCTCCGTGAGATGAGAGGAGTCGTAGTGCGGATGCTGAAGGGCTGGCCAGAGCGGCGATCAGCACCAGAGCGGTGGACAGCTCCCTGCTCGCAGCCTGGACCATGAAGTGCCCAGCGCTGGAAGTAAACGCCGCACTCCCCCATTAGGCGCCGGCTGCCTTCACTGCCGAGGATTCTGCCACCAGCCATAATATTCTCCTCTTCTCTCCCTTCACAGGAACGAGTCTTTGGGAACCTGGTCCACTCAGGGATGTAAAACCGTGCTCACCGATGCATCCCATACAAAATGCTTATGTGATCGTCTCTCTACCTTCGCCATTTTGGCTCAGCAACCTAGAGAAATAGTAAGTAACAAAGGGGAGACTTATAGGGGAGAGCTGGGGGGTGAGGATGCATGTCTGGAACCTGTGTGTAGGATGCTCTCCTGCAGAACCATCTAGCTCTTTTCATCCCCAGCTGAGAATTGTGTCATTTCTAGGAGAAGACATGACCACTGCTCTATACTGTATTGGATGGCTTCATTTCTAAGGGAACAAGACATGCAGGTCAATAGCCAGGCTGGTTTTCCTTGCACACAGCAATAGTGGATGAGCAGAGGAAGAGAAGACTGTATAGTAGCCATTGGGATGGAGATGGCTTAATAGATTGCAGATGTTCACTGCCCATTTCACAGCCATTTCTTGACCTTCTCTACAGGAGGTGTCAGCTATCTAGAATAAGGGACACCAAACAAGCAAAATGGAGATCTTTTTGATGTGTGAATTTTAACCTGAAATGCAGATGAATGGTATGCCACCATGTCCATCAGGAGATTATCAATATGAACAGGTTGGTTAGGTAGTATTTAGTTTGGGAGTCAACAAAGTTTACTGTAAAGTGATGGCACCTGGTCACCATAGCAAAAAGTTTATCCGCAAAGACTTGCACTTATTTGCCAGAAGTTTTATTGCTGTAATGGTGGCGTGACAGATATTGTGTCTGCCATGATTGTAGGGGGTTTATGAATAGGACAACTATATAGCTAGCATTGTTTATTACAACTTATTAATACGTGTATTTACTATCCACAGATCATGGAATATTCAGGTACTCCCTCCGTTACCCTGATAATTGGCTGTGGTCTTTCTTGCTTGGCCTTGATCACCCTTGCAGTTGTTTACGCCGTACTATGGAGGTACATATGTGGCCTATGAAATCAGTGCATTTTGTAATATTTATTATCTGTCCATCTGCCTTTTTTTTTCCTTGATTCCTTCCTGCCTTACTTCCTTCCACCCATTGGACCAATGAGTGGAGCCCATAGCTCAGAGAGTAAATAGTAGATGTAAAATCTGAACAACTTGACTTCCAATTATCTTCAGGCCTGGTCCACAATGTTCTGGCCTATGCCTGCTTCTGATGTCTTTCACCTGGGAACTTGGGGATCAGTTAATCTTTTCTTGGATGTGATGGAATGCACACCACTAGGCCTTCAGAACACCAATTTACCCCACTGATCTCACCATTTTCTCTTTTATTTCAAACAAATGGTGGAAGTTCCAGCTGATGAAGGGGGAAGTGAGAGAATAGAAACTCTCCAAGTTGATTTCACCAACTTCCTTTTAACAAAAAAAAGAGCATACTTTGAGACATATTTTTCAGGTTTTGAGACAAGAAATAATCATGCAACTTTCAAAGCTGGACATTTCACCATTTGGGATAATGTGTATTATTTTTTTAATTGTTACCAACAAAACAGTGCAAAAACATACACAATGCAGCACAAAGCACGTGGTAAGGAGGGTTCTCAACAACTGTTTTAGTGTGAATACATCCAACTTTGAGGAATGTCACACATGGCACAGGTAACATCTCCAGGAGGTTCACAGGTCACACCAGGTATCAGGACAATATCTCCAACAAAAAAGTGAAAAGTAAGGAAAACTGGTCGTCATTGAAGATACAGTCCAACAATAATTGGCTTGAGATTGACAGGAGGTAGAAGTAAACACAAGGCACTTTAAATGCATAAAAGAGGTTCTACAATGTAGAGGGATGGGTCACAGGGGAAGAAATAATGACTGTGGGGATATGTGAAATATAAACAAGCAATCATTAAATCAGCATTATCAAGTGTCCAGTAGATGTTTATTCCCGGTCTTCCAAATTCAGACATTAAAATAATATGGGATTCTGGATAACATAATCCATTCTCAGTACCTGGCTTAGTAATGATGATCCACCAGTGCAGAAAGCTGTGTATGCTCAGATTTCCATAGCTGTAGTAAATAGTCTACCCAAGATGCTAGCTAATTGCTAGAATGGCGCATGCGTACTAGACCGCTGAAACTAGGAGACCTAAGCCTCTACCCGGTTTACCAATACCAAGCCAGGTAGTATGTGAACTTTATCCAGAATTTTACTCTATTTCTAATATTCAAACTGTTAATAAACATTTTTGAACACTTGAAAATGTACTAAATCTCTGTTTTTTATATACATCTTCAGAGTCATTGTTTTTCCCCGTGACCCCTGCCTATATTTTAGTGACTATTTTATATATTTCAAGTGGCTTTTTGTCTTCTGCTTCTACATATGTCCTGTCAACCAAATTCGTGTTTGCCTTATTGTTGAATCAGATTCTCCCATATAATAGATAAAACTGACTTTTAGAACCTTGTGGAGATGAGACAGACATTAAGGATAAGTTCACATGTGGCAGATTTATTACAGGATGAATGGGATAGACACCCAAAACACCTAAGTTTTATGTGAAAATACCCTAAAAAGTCGCTAGCTTTCTGATTTTTCCATGGTAAAGCTTCCTATTCTAGGACCCAGTACCAGGGAAAAGCTCTGGTTGAAAATGCCTTCGATCTTATGATTGTGACAGATAAAAATACATATATATATATATATATATATATAGGCTCCACAGAACTCCACAGTGAAAAAAAGCGTATCTTTATTCACCTGTGTCAATGTTTGAGAAAGGTCCTGAGAGAGGATTGAAACATCGCATTGACATGGGTAAATAAAGATATCCTTTTTTCACTGTATTTTGTGGAGTACCCTGGTGGGCGCTCGTTGCTTTATGGACACTGGAGTAGTGCTGCCCTCATCCTTTTTTGTGTTTGTGTGTATATATATATATATATATATATATATATATATATATATATATATATACTGTATAACCTGCTCATAAATCCAGAAATCATATGGAACAATCCAGAAAACATAAATGGCTAATTTTATAAAAAGTATATCTTGATTTATTTTTTTTAAAAGGGGGATGACATACAAAAATAGGAGTAATTCCTTACCAGTCTCCTTATGCTTCTGTTCTGACACTTTCTGGCTGGTCTCTACCCCCTGGTTCTTCTTGACACACAAGTTATGGTTGCACAGCCAATCACTAGTTGAGTTGGGTCAGTGCTATAACTTGTGATTGGCTAAGTGGTTATTTCCTGTGTGTCAAGCAGTTATCAGGAAGTAGAATCCAGCAGGATTATGGGAAACATGAATAGTGGGAGATCTCGACACACACAAAATGACTACTTCAGCCAATCACAAGATTCACGAATCACCAGTGTTTAATGTAGGATAATTCTCATATATGCAATTTCAACTGAGAGAACCAATTGGATGACTAATGAAACGTCTTCAAGAAAAAAATAATAAAAGTCAAATTGTTCTGACTTATTACTACTGATGTCCCACACATGGAAACCTCCATCTATGACACCCACAAGTGTTCTCTTGTTCCTCTTAGATGTTAATGGTCTTGTTACTCCTTTGTGAATGATGTGTTTACCCAGTCTCTTTCCTATTGTTTAGCCATTAACATTTAGCAAAGGGAAGTCTACATTTTTCAGGCACTTTTTTTTCTTACTTTTAGCATGAGTTGTAACTATTCATTTGAAATAAATCTGCCCTGCTCCCAAGACTTCTCCATCTGAAATTATTTATTTCTCATTGGAGCCCCATGAATGTTTTATTTCTTCTCCATTGTACTGGCATTTAATATGGCATCTTCCCATTACACAATATGTAATGCAATATGAGACTGTATAATATTAATAAGCACATAAATAAGTGTATGTTGCTATGGCAACTTTTTCGAATTTGCATGTAGTATTTGCACAGGAGCCAAGTACATAGAATAAGCTTTAAAGAAGATGACTACGTGGTTTAATTTAGATGAAATGGGAAATTAACATTTAATTTTAGTAACAAAAAGATATTTTATTCAGTTTTGCTTCTTTGGTTTATTATTTGAAGGTTGAAAATAAAAATAAAATTGGGTGACACCTGGCATGAAATTGAATGGGAATAATTTATACATTGGCATTTAGGTTGGTTTAATTTACATTTTTTTCATTGGGATGCAGATTTTCTTTCTTATGCGGGACCAAATGACATCCAATTATTTGTGAAACAGGTAGTGTGATTATTTGGGCTCAAATCAAATGGCTGCTCCAAGCTGACTTATGTTTTATTCACCATTATCTGTAAACAAGCGGTGCCAGATCTCCGAGATGGAGGTTTCATAGGAGTTGACAGTTAGGGCCTCATGTATTATTTCACTGTTTTGGAAATGTTCATTGCTTTGTGTTTGCTGTTAATTATGAATGTTTAAAATTCTTATCAACATTTCTCTGCTGTAAGTTGTTTGCCAACATTCCTTGGTGGTATTAAAGGGATCACAGATACAAAATATGTACAAAGGATATTAATGGGGTTGTCAGGGATGTTATAAAATATGTCAAACAGCAGGAAATGTGATAAAATAAAAAATAAAAAAAAGAATTACTGTACATATTAAATGTCACTGTTAAATCCACCTCTGCTATAGAGCTGCCACTACTTCCTTTGACGGGCTGTACATCCAACATGATCACTGCAGCAAATTACTCAGCAGTGATTCTTGCAAGTGCAGCAGAAGACCTCTGAAGCCATTGACTGGCTGGCTGCAGTGGTGGCATGGATGTATACAACGTCACTAAAACCTGCAAAGACCACTGGAGTGGTGGTGCAGGAATAGAGGGGGATTTAAGGGATGAGTGATGGCTATCTTTTATTTTTGTCACATTGCCTGCGGTTAGACAACTTTTTTAAAATGATTAGAAAACCTGTTTAACTGTGCTATTAAAATATACTTATAAAAGTATGTTTCTTTAGTGCCAGTTCAGATTTCAGCACTTTATCACATCCCTTCTAGTTCAATGTCTGCACAGAGCTTAAAGGGAAACTGTCACATTGAAAATGGTGTTTGAGCTGCAGACAGCATATTAAAGAGCAGACGGAGCTGAGCAGAATGATACATAGTTTTGGGAAAAGCGAAAAAATTCAGTAAAACTTGTATTTTTATTAATTTAGATTCCTGCCCATTCTGGGCTTTGAAGTCAAGGAGGTAGTACTATCAGTGACTGACAGTCTTCCCTCTATGACTGTGTATACAGAGAGAGCTGTCAATCACTGATAAGACCGTCTCCTTGACTTCAAAGCCCAGAATGAGCAGGAATTTAAATCAATGACATACAAGTTATACTGAACCTTTTCCCATAAAACTATATATCAGTCTGCTCAGCTGCTCCTGCTCTATAGTATGGTGCCTGCAGCTTACATTGCATTTTCATGGCGACAGGTTCCCTTTAATCTAGTAGATTGAATTCTTGGAGGTATTGTCTTAACACTAGGCACTGTACAGTAACATACTATTAAATACATATAGGAAGTACTATACATACCATAGTACAACCAAGGTGTTTTGTTTTGGAAAACCCCTGTGTAGTTTCTGGTGCTGGCATAGTATAGCTGAAATCTCATTCACTTGAATGGAAACTGTGCAGAATTACCCCAGCATTGCCACTACCTAGTGGATAAAACCTTGTGCTTCCACTTTGTGTACTATATATTGCCTGAAACAACCAATTGTGTGTGTCAGATGTTGGTCCCTTAAATTAGATATTTTTTATGAATTATAAATATAAATTGTCAAATTATATTAATATGTAAAGAATCTCAATCAGTGGTGGAAATAACATATGTGTAACCTGTGTGCCAGTTATCATAAAAGTAAATTCCTGATATTTACCACATGAGAGGAGTTGATGATTTTCATGACTCATAATTACTAGTGGATTGGTGAGAGACTTAAAAAATGAACTGTCACCACATTAGACATGTCTGTTTAAGAAAATATTTGCCTTCTTCATAAAATAACATTTCTGGGACATACTTTCTTATAACTATGCGTTATACCATTCCTCTGTTATTCCTCCTGATGTTTATGAATAAATTGACATCTGGGTGTTACCATTCCTGTTGTCTAATGTGTGTGCCCTTACATTTTCCACTGTCAGCACTGAGTGGCTGGTGTTGTGGCATGCAAGGAAAGCCCCAATTGGAAACCCTCATAACAGAAGGATGATACAACGTAGAACTCAAAGACTATGTGAATAATTATTTGGTGAAAAATGGAATAAAATAGACATGTCAGGAATGTTGACAGGTCCTCTTTAGAGGCTATGTACACCTTTGGAGGCAATGTTTGTTGATTGTGTTTTACTAATTTTTGGCTAAAAATCATATTTTCAATTGGCCTTTATTAAAAATATTGAGCCATTCAGTCACCAAGGGTTTACTGTTTTCTAGCTGTGTGACTGGTGCTTTCACTTTGTGCTGGTAATCTAATAAACCTTATATCTAAACTACTAAAATGTCATAAACACTTACTTAAGCCACATTCTTATCAGTAAGATAAAAATTGAACCATAATGAGTGATTATAAGGTCAGAGAGCAAAGATAAGGAGTCCATCTGCTCCTGGTCTGACGGGAAATACAAAAATCCAAATGGTGCTACTAGATCATGTCAGCTCTGTACAGAAAAAAGGATGCCATATTTTTAATAAAGACCAATTTAAAAAAATATTTAAACTCAAAATGAGTATAATAATAATAATAATAATAATAATAATAATAATAATAATAAGGTTGCCCCCAAAGGTGTACATAGCCTTTAAGGCAGGGGTGCACAACCTGCAGCCCGGGGGCCACATGTGGCCCTCGATGCCATTCTGTGCGTCCCCCAACCATCTGGTAACAGACATATATGTCTGTGTCTTATGGCTGCTCACATGTATCTTTCATGTATTCTCCCATTAGATGGGAGTACTAGAAGTGTAACTAGACATTAATGATACATACTGTATGTTCAATATGTCATAAATATAGTATTTCAGTTTGTAAAACCCATTTAACTTTTATTTTCGGCCCTTGGAATTGGTTCAGGCTGACAATGTGGCCCCCAACCAGAAAAGGTTGTTCACCCCTGCTTTAAGGGAATGATAAGTTATGCTGAACTATTGGAGAACAATGGGTTCATGTATAGCACTGGCTCTGGGACCGACTGCTGTCTGTGCTTGCCCTAAACTTGTTTTGTTAGGTGGTTCTGTATACTTTTAGGTTATCCATCAGCATTAGGTCTCTGTACAAACTATATTTAGAAGTGGTCTAGATGTTTGTCAGATATTTCTGGTCCTAGATTAATATCTTGAATAAATAACTAAAGTGTTGATCAACGTTGCTCTTATTTGAACAGATACATCAAATCTGAGAGGTCAATCATTCTGATAAACTTCTGTCTGTCCATCATCTCATCTAATATCCTTATCTTGGTGGGCCAAACACAAGTACAAAATAAGGTAAGGCAGCTATTTTTCCTTCATTTTTAAATAATGATTTTGACATGTGCAAATATTGTTGGATATGTTCTTGATTGTTTGACATGCTAAGCAAATACTGTAGAAGAACCATTTGGGCCTTAACTGTCTGACAAAACCTGGTCTTGTTGTTCATAGCAACTAAATATCGTAACACTTTTCCAAGAGCAGTTTCAGTAATGGAACATGCAGAGTGATTTATATTGATACTATTGGTATCAGTTTAGTTTTGATAATTGAGGCCCGTCATCAGTGTCGGCCATGTTTGTGTTTTGGTATTCGTATACTTGTTGGGCATCAGTATATTGGTGGCAATCCTGCTGTTGATTAGTATTGCATTAGATTGATAGATAAGAATTTCTGAACATTGCAAAAAGCATACATTTAGAATACTGTTTTATTCTTTGTAACATTTTTATGGATACCATTTTCTACAAGGTTAAGGCTACTTTCACATCTGCGCTTTCCCTTTCTGCTATTGAAATCCGCTATAGGATGTCAATAGTGGGGGTAAAACGCTTCAGTTTTGTCCCCATTCATTGTCAATGTGGACAAAACTGAACTGAAGGGAACGGAGCGCACCAGAATGCATTCCGTTCCGTTTCATTGCGTCCCCATGACGCACACAAAAGCGCAGCAAGCAACGCTTTTCTGTCCGCTATGTGGTGTGGCGCAAGACAGATCATGACTCATAATATAAGTCAATGGTGACGGATCCGTTTTCCCTGACACAAAAGAAAACGGATTTGTCCCCCATTGACTTACAATGGTTTTAAAGACTGATCCGTCTTGGCTATTTTAGAGATAATACCGTTCTTAGTGAATGCAGACGGTTGTATTATAATGACAGAAGCGTTTTTGCTGATCCATGAAGGATCCAGCAAAAAATGCAGATATGAAAGTATCCTTATTTTGATATGTACTTTTATTTTGTTTCATTCAGAGAATAATAGTTTAGGTTGCTGATCTCCCAGCAGCTTCTTGGCATCTCAGAGCTTGGTCTGTTGATTTACGCACCGGGTGCTGTAATTATTAAATCAGGCACTATATAGCAATCTGATGCAAACTCCCAGAGTGCAGTGCGGCACTGAAATATTGGATGTAAGGAATGGTGTTAGATATGCACCTGTCAGCACATTTCTGATTCCAGATAGCACCCAGAAGAATTCTGAGCAGAAGCATAGAAATGTGGTCTATGATGCTTGGTATTGTTTAAGATCATTGCAAAAGGTAATTTTAAATTTACTCAGCAAAATATCAAGATTTCTAGGCATGAACTACAAAATAATGGAAATTAAACATTAGAAGCATAGTTTATAACCTTTACTAACCTCCTAAACTCATTTTCAATATTTTATCCAGAAGGAACACTATAGATGACAAATCTGATACAGATTGATTAATACTGTCTTAGTTTAACAGTAGACTAGTCAGGCAGAAGATATTCCAAATATATCTCAGTGGCTTTGTGAAAGATTTGGTTTATCTTGATAGACATGTTAGGTAATTCAGTATTCCATAGGCCACCTCTTGGTTGGCTTACTTAACACCAATATTTTGCACAAAACGTTGATGCACGTTGGCACATTTAGGGCACACACTCTTTCCATTAATCCATATAATCTTTTCTAGACACTGCCTAGTGAGGTTCAAAAAGTGTCAAAAACACATAATGTGGTGTAAGGCATGTGCACTAATTTTTATGCATAAATTAAGCAGTAATTCTGGTGCATTTACTGATGCTTAGTAAATTCCCCCATATCATTATGCCTAATGTGTGGTTGAAAGGCAGTGCATGACTATTTATTTGATGCTATTTGAATCCCTTTCTCATCCCACCCTCATCAGGCCCAGCACTAAGCATACTACCCAATGAGCTTCATTTAATAATATTCTCTAAAAGTAATGTAAATGAAAATTTAGAAGGGATTTAACTGGGCTAAATTAATCACAGTGGCTGATACTAAAGTATACATCTGGCACACCTATAAACTGTAGTCTAAGTTAAAACCACTTATTAGGTTTAGTTTATTCCAAAAATTCACCACATTTAAGCCATGCCCCCTTTCTATTGAAGCCATGCCCCTTTTTGCTGAGATTTTACACTCGTCCTGTGTGTCACCAAAACTGCATATAAGTGTCTAAAACTTAAAGTGCTCCCCCTTTTTGTGCAAAGTTTTTGGAGTGTTACTACTTATATCACTGTACTATAGCGATTAATTAAATAAATAGCTTTATTAGGATGTGTGTATATTATTTATTGTGATAAGTATGCTAAATTAGCTTCAGGTATAGCAAATACAAGCTAGAGGTTGTAAAAGCAGAATTCTCTTATTTCCAGGAAATGCTCCCATTTATCATCTACAATGTGGTAAAATGTAGTTGATATAATGATTTGATATCATTGAGCGATAACTTCATATATTATATTTATGTGTACTTTACAACACTTACAATACTTACAATCTGTGGAGAGTGTGGGAAAAGAATCTAAGTGCTTAAACTAACATCTGCCCTAATATTTCAAGTTCTAGTTATATTTTAATTACATTAAAAATTAATTGTGAAATAATAATAATAATAATAATAATAATAATAATAATTATTATTATTATTATTATTTAGTATTTCATTTGTACATTTATTCAGTGCCAATCATACTATGTTGCTCATTTAATTGATTATTTTTTATGGAAGGATATAGGATACATATTTATTTTGTAAGATAACATTATTATTATTATTATTATTATTATTATTATTATTATTATTATTATTATTATTATTATTATTTTGAAAGTATCATTAACCCTTTCAGTACTGAGCCACTTTTCACCTTAAATACATGTGTCACTTTATGTGGTAATAACTTTAGAACGCTTTTACTTATCCCGGCCATTCTGAGATTGTTTTCTCGTGACACATTGTACTTCATGACAGTTATAAATGTGAGTCAATATATTTCACCTTTATTTATGAAAAAATCCTAAATTTACCAAACATTTTGAAAAAAATTCAGTTTTCAAAATTTCACTTTCTCTGCTTTTAAAACAGAAAGTGATACCTCATAAAATATTTATTACTTAACATTCCCCATATCTCTACTATATGTTGGCATCATTTTGTATTTTGTATTTTATTTTTTTAGGAAGTTAGAGGGCCTAGAAGTTTAGAAGCAATTTCAACAAATCAAATTTTCAACAAAATTTCCCAAACCATTTTTTCTAGCACCAATTCAGTTATAAAGGGATTTTGTGAGGCTTACCTAATAGAAACCACCCATAAATGACCCGATTAAAAAAAAACTACACCCCTCAAATTATAAAAAAACTGATGTTACAAACTTTGTTAACCCTTGAGGTGTTCCACAAGAATTAAAGGAAATGGAGGTGAAATTTCAAAATTTAACTTTTTTGGTAGATTATACATGTTAATATTTTTTTTTTTGCAACACAGCAAGGGTTAACAGCAAACTAAACCTCAAAATACATTACTCTGATTCTGCAGTTTACAGAAATACCCCGTATGTGGTGGTAAACTGCTCTATGGGCACGTGGCAGTGGTCAGAAGGAAAGGAGCACCATATGGATTTTGGAGGCAGAATTTGCTAGAATGGTTTTTAGGCACCATTTTGTATTTTAAGAGACCCTGACGTACCCCTAAAGTAGAAACCCTCAAAAAGTGACCCCATTTTGGAAACTACACCCCTTAAAGAATATATTAGGGGGGGTACTGACCACTTTGACCCCTTAAGCGTTTTATGGAATTTAAAAACACTTGGCTGTGAAAATGAAGTTTCAATTCTTCCAATAAAATGTTGCTTTAGCCCCAAATCTTTCATTTTCACAAGGGGTAACAAAAGAAAAGCACCCCATAATTTCTTACCCATTTTCTCCTGAATATGGCAACACTCCATATGTGGTGATAAACTGATATGGGGGCACATGGCAGGACTCAGAACAGAAGGAGAGCCATATGGATTTTGCAGCACATATTTTGATGGATTGGTTTGTGGGAGCCATTGATTTTTATTTTTTTAAGTTATTGTCTTATGTGGGGTCTTATTTTTTGCGGGATGAGGTGAATTTTTCATTGGTACTATTTTGGAGTACATAGGACTTTTTGATCGCTTGGTATTACACTTTTTGTGAGTCAAGGTGAAAAAATAGCTGTTTTGACATAGTTTTTTTTTTTTAATTTTTACATTTATTACAATTTTTTACAGCATAACAATTTTTTACAGGGGCAAATCATTTTATATTTTTATAGAGCAGGTTTTTACGGACGCGGCGATACCCAATATGTCTAACATTTTTATTTCTGTTAAGTTTTACACATTAGATGCATTTTTGAACAGAATAAAATCTTTTTTACTGTTGCCATTTTCTGAGAGCCATATTTTTTTTTATTTTTTTGGCGATTGTCTTAGGTAGGGTCTCATTTATTGTGGGACAAGAGGACAGTTTGATTGGTACCATTTTGGGGTAAATACGCTTTTTGATCGCCTGCTATTACACTTTTTCTGAGGCAAGATGGAAAAAGTGGCTGTTTTAGCATAGTTTTAAAAAAAATTTTTTTATAGCATTCACCTGGGAGGCCATCTCAAGTAATATTTTTATAGAGCTGGTTGTTACGGATGCGGTGATACCCAATATGTCTAACATTTTTATTTCTGTTAAGTTTTACACATTAGATTCATTTTTGAAAAGAATAAAATCTTATTTTGTGTTGCCATTTTCTGAGAGCTACTTTTTTTTATTTTTTGGGCGATTGTCTTAGGTAGGGTCTAATTTTTTGCGGGACGAGATGACGGTTTGATTGGTATCATTTTGGGATTAATACGTCTTTTTGATCGCTTGGTATTACACTTTTTGTGAGGCAAGGTGGCCAGAAAATGGCTTTTTTTACACTGTTTTTATTCATTTATTTTTTACGGCATTCATCTAGCGGGGTGGGTCATGTGATTTTTTTATAGAGCCGGTCGATACGGACGTGGCGATACCTAATATGCCTACTTTTCTTTTTACCCTATTTTTTACAAATTGTTTTTAACTTTATTTTGAGAAAAGGACACTTTTTTATTTGAAACTAATATTTTTGTAAAACTTTATTTTTTTAACTTCTTTTTTCACTTTATTTTTTTCCCCCAGTCTGGGACTTCAACTTTTGGGGGTCTGATCCCCTGCATAATGATACTTCTGTATTGTAATGCATTGGCTGCAAGTGAATTACCAGTGTAATATACTTACAGCTTCCTGCCTGTGAGATCCAGGGGGCTGGATCTCACAGGCTTCCGTAGAAGGCAATCCGATGCCTAAGGAAGGCATCGGGCTGCCTTTCCTGCCATCGGGTCCCCGTCACAGGAGCACGGGGACCCGATGGGGATCGCAACCCCTTAGGATACCTGCATGTGCCGCGGTCAGCGCTGACCGCGGCAGTGTGATTGTTAATGCACCGGCATCGGTATTTTCACCGATGCCAGTGCATACAGCAGGGGTCCGGCTATCGGCCACTGCCGGACCCCTGTAGCCGATCGGGCGAGCGCAGCTCCTGCGCCTGACCGATCGGAGGGCGTAGCAGTACGGCGCTGGGATTTTTGTCCCGGCTTCCAGCGCCGTGCATGTACGGGGCTGCTATCTTAAGGGTTAATTCCATGGCGCTGTACATCCAGACAGGATTACACAAATATGAAAATAAACAAACTATTAACAGATTGGTACAGAGGGGGAGAGGACCCTGCCCGCAAGGGCTTACAGTCTATAAACAACATTATGCTACTTTCCAATACAATACCTTATAACACCTTTTATAGTTTTGCGTAAAGTGAGGTTAATGCTTACTGTTTTTATCCATGGGGCTAAGGCACTGAGGTTCTCTCAGCAGCATTCCTAATTATATTAATGTATTAGGTGCATGCAATCCTGCATTTTTAAAATGGTGGGTATTGGTAGAAACATGGAATTGTACGATTAATATAGAAAAAGAATACTTTGATGTTTAATATTAATGCTAGTCTAATAGTATTATTATTGTACATTATTGTGCCTCATTTATCACAACTGTGTAAAAGAAAAAAGTCCTTACTGCCCATAGCCACAAATCACAGTGCAGCTTTAATTACTTAAAAAAATTGCACTTTTATTGGTTGTCATGGGTAAATAGTTGATTACAAAAATGGTCCTATATTTTTAGTTGAATATTTTTGGGTTTTTGTATTTTTGGTTACTTCTATGGAATTACTTTGTATGTGGTTTAAATCAATATCTTTTAACACGGGTAGACATTTGCTTTGTATCTGACTGGTAATATACTATGTTAACTATTAGCTTTAGTGATGTAGCTAATGTGTACAGTATTATATTAACTGTGGTCAATGTATAGCAATAATGCTTAAATTAGTGGTTGAAATAACAGAACCTTAATGATCAGGAAAATAAGTAGCATGTGTTGTTCACTTGACCAAAGGAATAAGATATGGCATTATGATGTGTGAAGTGACCCATGCAACACATGGGTCTTTAGCAACAATGCTTTAACTGGTGATCATGCTCTGATTCACTGCAATAAAGATTAACTTAAAGTCACTGTGCTGTGACAAATTCTATAATTACTGTAAGCTTTTATAGTTAGTGCAATCTGAAATATACCCTTTCAATGTGACTATTGTTTATCCAGTTGAAATGGTTAATTTCATAACATAAGATACATACAGTAGGAGTAGAGATGAGATAATTGATTGTAAACAAATCAGATTTGTTATGACTTTTACAAAAATGAATCTGCAAAATAAACCTATAAACCTAAATTGCACTCAGCACCATTTTTCTGTGAATATTGGCAGGGAAAACCATGAGAGGGGAAGAAGGCGCATCACATGAAACTGGGAGGAAATGGGGTAAAGGGCTTGCTCTGATTGGCTCGGAGGCTGACAGACATCCTGCATCAGCCAATCAGGGGCAGAAATGGGGAAGATCATTTGCTGAGAAGGTCATAGAATGGCATTCTGTGTTCAGCTTCTGACCTGGAAGGGTGTCATGTAGCAGTGTCTGACAAAAAACAATTACAGACACAAGTCACTAATCTACTGTGATAAGAACACTATTAGCAGAGTACAAGGAAATAATGAGAAAATATAATTGGGTAGATTTTAGGGAATTTGATCAGGGAAACCTTTGAGGGAGTGAGGGGCAGTCAGCTAATTGTGTGCTGGCAACTAGTTCTACATTACAAAACCCCCTAGGAAACTTAGTTTTAATGTATGTAAACAGACAGCTTAAAAAAAACCTTAGTGCATAGGCATTATTGCCAGCAGTGCCCCAATATTTTATAGCATTTTTCTTCCAAAAGCCATTTCACTTCCTGTCATTAAATGTGGTACATATTACTGCAAGATAACGGACAGTAACAGCAAAAACAATACTGCAATAACATCATTCTTTATACCCGTAGTGTGTAATTAAGAAAATTGCAAAGTGCTGCAAGATAATAGATAGCTAGATCAAAAGCAATACTGCAATAGTTCCCTTGTTATACACGTGATATTGAACACATAGATCAGACATTTTATCGCAAACATTGCATTGTTGTATCTGTGTTAAAATTGCATTTTTATACCCATGATATTGAATGCATAGTTTAGACATTTTACAGCAAGCATTGTAGTGTTATATCTGCGTTAATGAATGCATTGCTGTATCAGAACATGTAGTTCAAAGATAGATTTTACTACAAACATTGTATTCATTATTACTAGAGATGAGCGAGTATACTCGTCCGAGCTTGGTGCTCGTTCGAGTATTAGGGTACTCGTAAGTGCTCGCTGCTCGGACGAGTATCTCGCCATGCTCGAGGAAATGGCAACTTCCGCATCGTGCATTTTTGGCACCTATAAACTCAGCCAATCACAAGCAAGGAGACTCTGCGGTACACCCAGCATCACGTGGGACCCTTACATGTCGATAGCAGGGGTTGGCTGGCCTGATCAGGTGACCCTGGAATATACTACTGACTGGCTGCGGTGCTCGGCTCAGATGCTGTCTGGATGTCGTTAGGGATAGAGCTGCTGCGTTTCAGGGAGAGTGTTAGGGCCTGCATTTAGTTCTCTGTTAGGCAGGAATCACCCACAAAGAACCCAACAGCCCTTCTAAGGGCTACAAGAATTTTTTTTTTGTCTCCTGGCTTGGCTGGCTGGCTGGCTGGCACTAGTAGTGCAGCTATTGCCATATATAACCCCCTTTTTTTAATGTTATATCTCTGTGATACAAATCCATTTCACACAGCAGTGTGGAACCATTCTGTCTGCCACAGTTCAGTACACTCACTCCAATCCGTATTTTCTGTCCAGGTGACACTTTCTGTACATCACTTAATACAACCAAGTCTTTTGCTGTCACGTATATAGTTTGATCCCAAAAATCTCTGTGCGACATTTGTCTGGGTCGCAGTCAAAATAGCCAACGTCAGCAGGGTGTCAGTTAGCTCTACGATAGTTTCTGCACGTCAAGTTCCCAAAAAACAAAACTGCAAAAAAATATAAAAAAAAATAGTTTTTTTGTTGTTTTAGCTCAGTGATACAAATCCATTTCACACAGCTGCGTGGAACCATTCTGTGTGTCACAGTTCAGTATACTCATTCCAATCCGTATTTTCTGTCCAGGTGACACTTTCTGTATGTCACTTAATACAACCAAGTCTTTTGCTGTCACGTATATAGCTTGATCCCAAAAATCTCTGTGCGAAATTTTCTGGGTCGCAGTCGAAATAGCCAACGTCAGCAGGGTGTCAGTTAGCTCTACAATAATTTCTGCACGTCACGTTCCAAAAAAAACAAAACAACAAAAATTTTTTTTTAAAAAAATAGTTTTTTTGTTGTTTTAGCTCAGTGATACAAATCCATTTCACACAGCTGCGTGGAACCATTCTGTGTGTCACAGTTCAGTACACTCACTCCAATCCGTATTTTCTGTCCAGGTGACACATTCTGTACGTCACTTAATACAACGAAGTCTTTTGCTGTCACGTATATAGCTTGATCCCAAAAATCTCTGTGCGACATTTGTCTGGGTCGCAGTCAAAATAGCCACCGTCAGCAGGGTGTCAGTTAGCTCTACGATAGTTTCTGCACGTCACGTTCCCAAAAAAACAAAACTACAAAATTTTTTTTTTTTTTAAATAGTTTTTTTGTTGTTTTAGCTCAGTGATACAAATCCATTTCGCACAGCTGCGTGGAACCATTCTGTGTGTCACAGTTCAGTACACTCACTCCAATCCGTATTTTCTGTCCAGGTGACACTTTCTGTATGTCACTTAATTCAACCAGGCTGAACAAGTTTGTGGGTTTCAGTACAGCAGGCCCATTTATTTTTTATTTTTTATATAATACACTTATATACAAAAAATGTTGAACCCCAGGGCTAAGGGTCGAGGACGAGGGCGTGGGCGTGGGCATTCAACTACTGCAGGGGCAGAGGCCGTGGTCCTGGGCAGGGTGAGACAGTACCTGCTGATGAGGGAGCAGGGGAACGCCGCAGAGCTAAACTCCCTAGCTTCATGTCTAAACTTACAGGGACATGTGGTAGAGGACTGTTGAAACCACAACAGTGCGAACAGCTGATGTCGTGGATTGCGGACAATGCTTCAAGTAATTTGTCCACCAGTCAGTCTTCCACGCAGTCCACCCACGTTACCCAAGGGAGCACTCCTCTGGCTCCTCCACCTCAACCTCCTTCCCCCCAGTCTGCCCCCTCCCAGGAAAATTTGGAATGCGATCCGACATACTCTGAGGAACTGTTTTCTGGACCCTTCCCAGAGTCACAAACCACTTCTCAGGTTGCTGCTGACCTCGTTCCCGATGCCCAAGTTTTCCAACTGTCGCAGTCTGTGGGTGATGATGATTATGATGATGACAATGTTGAGTTAGTGGAAGAAGTTTGTAAAGAGGTGTCAGACGATGAGGAGACACGGTTGTCAGACAGTGGTGAAGTTGTTGTCAGGGCAGGAAGTCCGAGGGGGGAGCAGACTGAGGAATCGGAGGATGACGAGGTGGCTGACCCAAGCTGGGTTGATAAGCCGAGTGAAGACAGTGCTTCTGAGGCAGAGGCGAGTGCTGCACCAGAACAGGTTGTAAGAGGCAGTGGTGTGGCCAGAGGGAGAAGCAGGGCCAGAGCTGGTGCATCAGCAGCAACTGTTTCACGTAGTGAAGCTCCCGTGGCGAGGCCTAGATGTTCGCAAGTCTGGAGGTTCTTTAAAGAAAGTGAGGATGACCGACGGACTGTGGTGTGCAACCTTTGCCACACCAGGATCAGCAGGGGTGCCACCACTACTAGCCTAACCACCACCAGCATGCACAGGCATATGAGTGCTAACCACTCCACTCAATGGAACCAAGGCCGTTCACCACCTCCTGCGGGTCACACCACTGCTCCTTCCCCTGTGTCACTCGCTGCCTCTGCTAGTCAACCCCCTGGCCAGGACCCTGGCACAAGCACCTCCCGCCGGAAAACCACACCTTCGCCTCCACGCTCCTCCACAGTGTCAACCAATGTGTCCCAGCGCAGCGTTCAGCTGTCTTTACAGCAGACGCTGGAGCACAAGAGGAAATACAGTTCCACCCACCCACATGCCCAAGCCCTCAACGTCCACATCTCCAAATTGCTGAGCCTGGAGATGCTGCCCTATAGGCTGGTAGAGACAGAGGCCTTTTGCAATCTCATGGCGGTGGCTGCCCCTCGGTATTCGGTCCCCAGCCGCCACTATTTTTCCCGATGTGCCGTTCCAGCCCTACACCAGCACGTGTCAGAGAACATCCTCCGTGCCCTGACCAACGCTGTTTCTGAGAAGGTCCACCTAACCATGGACACGTGGACAAGTGCTGCCGGGCAGGGACACTACATCTCACTGACGGCATATTGGGTTAACTTGGTGGAGGCTGGGACCGAGAATGACCCTCGGGCCGCTCATGTACTGCCCACACCGAGGATTGCGGGGCCTACCTCGGTTATGGTCTCTCAGACGTACTATGCCTCCTCCTCCGACCCCTCCTCCTCCTCCACCTCCTCCTCCGAATTACCATCCGTGGGCACAGCGCCTTCAGTCGGTAGCTCTCGGTGCAGCAGCAGTGCCGTGGGTAAGCGCCAGCAGGCGGTGCTCAAACTCCTGAGCTTAGGT
Organism: Rhinella marina; assembly: GCA_900303285.1. Taxonomy (NCBI): domain Eukaryota; kingdom Metazoa; phylum Chordata; class Amphibia; order Anura; family Bufonidae; genus Rhinella; species Rhinella marina. Next base: position 54,336 of record ONZH01027949.1, on the reverse strand, counting down.
GACAAAAGGCACACCGCCCAAGAGCTGTTACAGGGCATCACGGCACAGACCGATGTGTGGCTGGCACCGCTGAACCTCAAGCCAGGCATGGTTGTGTGTGACAACGGGCGTAACCTGGTGGCGGCTCTGCAACTCGGCAGACTGACACATGTGCCATGCCTGGCCCACGTGTTCAATCTAATAGTTCAGCGGTTCCTCAAGACATACCCCAATCTGTCTGATTTGCTCACCAAGGTGCGCCGCATCTGTGCACATTTCTGCAAGTCGACCACAGATGCTGCCACTCTCAGGGCAGCGCAGCGCCGCCTACAACTGCCCGCTCACCGACTGTTGTGCGACGTGCCCACAAGATGGATTTCCACATTAAACATGTTATCCAGAGTTTACCAGCAGCGCAAAGCGATTGTAGACTGCCAGATATCAACTTCCACCAGAACTGGTAGTCAGGTCAGTCAGATTCCTTAAGTCTACAATGAGGAGTGGATGTGGATGTCTGATATCTGCCAGGTGTTGAGCAACTTTGAGGAGTCAACACAGATGGTCAGCGGCGATGTCGTCATTATCAGCCTCACCATCCCGCTGCTTTGCCTGTTGAAGAACTCACTGCTCAGCATCAAGTCGGATGCTTTGCGCTTGTCACAAGAGACGGTGGAGGAAGATACGTCGCTTGATAGCCAGAGCACCCTCCGGTCTGTTTCTCAGCGCGTATCGAAGGAGGGGGATGAGGATGAGGAGGAAGAGGAGGAGAATGTTGGCGAGACAGTAGAGGCTACCAGTGCTAAGTCCTTAACTCTTGAGCGTGTATGGGCTGAAGAGGACTTGGAAGAGGAGGAGGAAATGGAGAGTCAGGCCAATGAGGAGAGCGAATTCTTACGTGTTGGGACTCTGGCGCACATGGCAGACTTCATGTTAGGCTGCCTATCCCGTGACCCTCGCGTTAGAAGCATTTTTTCAAACACCGATTACTGGGTGTTCACTCTCCTGGACCCACGGTACAAGCAGAACCTTTCCACTTTCATCCCTGCAGAGGAAAGGAGTATGAGAGTGAATAGATATCAACAGGCCCTGGTGCACAAGCTGAAACAATCCTTCCCATCTGACGCCGCTAGCGGCAAAGGGCATGGTTCTGTGGGCCAAGTAGCGGGGGAGAGGAGCAGAGCAGGCAGCTTGTCCAGCACTGGCAGGGGAACGCTCTCCAAGGCCTTTGCCAGTTTTATGTCACCCCAGCAAGACACTGTCACCTGTCCCCAGTCTAGGCAGAGTAGGGAGGAGCTGTACAGAAAGATGGTGAGGGAGTATCTAGCTGACTATACCAACGTCCATAGCGATCACTCTGCTCCATACAACTACTGGGTTTCAAAGCTGGACACGTGGCCTGATGTGGCGCTGTATTCCTTGGAGGTGCTGGCCTGCCCTGCCGCTAGCGTGCTGTCAGAGCGGGTATTCAGTGCAGCTGGTGGCGTCATCACCGATAAGCGTACACGCCTGTCAACTGACAGCGCTGACAGGCTGACGCTTATTAAAATGAACAAAGCCTGGATTTCACCGGAATTCAAATCTCCTCCGGGGGAAAGCAGCTAAAGATTAACATTACTTATGTATCCGATTCCTCTTCTCTACTCCTCCTACTCCTCCTCCTCCATATCGTCTTTGCCTAACGCTGACAAAAAAAAACGCCATTTTTCAGAGGTCCAACTGGCACTCTTTTACCACAATTTTTCAGGAGGGCCCCCTACAGGCCCTCTCTTCAAACAATTTTTCCGGAGGTCCACCTACAGGCCCTCTCTCCAAACAATTTTTCCGGAGGTCCACCTACAGGCCCTCTCTCCAAACAATTTTTCCGGAGGTCCACCTACAGGCCCTCTCTCAAAACAATTTTTCCAGAGGTCCACCTACAGGCCCTCTCTCAAAACAATTTTTCCAGAGGTCCACCTACAGGCCCTCTCTCCAAACAATTTTTCCGGAGGTCCACCTACAGGCCCTCTCTCCAGTTCCAGTTTCCAGTTTTATTTGCGCAAACTGCGTACATTTTTTTATTGAGATAGGTGTGAAAAATAATATTATCTGCGTATCTATATTGCCCAACATTGGATACGGTAGCAACAAGAAGACCAAACACATGCTGCCCACAGTGTTCCGCAAATTCCTGGTCCACAATGTCAAGGAGCTCGAGGTTCTGTTGATGAGCAACAAGTCCTTCTGTGCAGAAATCGCCCACAACGTCTCCTCAAAGAACTGAAAGACCATTGTGGAGAGAGCGGCACAGCTCGCCATCAAAGTGACGAACCCCAACGCCAGACTGCGCAGCGAAGAGAACAAATAAATATCTCTGTGGTTATTTGTGCTAAATAAAAGTTAAATAAACACAAAAAAAAATGTGATCTGTTCCTGTGCCTGATCCACCCAAGTTGAATCTGTCCCATCATGAGAAAGTCCCCCCAAGGAGTCCCCACTGTAACTTGATTCCCATACAACTAACTCACCCCCCGACACCTGTGTCTCGCCATTGTCCACCACCTCCTCAGACAACACTGGTAAATCCCCACTGTCAGCACACGGAGACTGCAAAAGGTCTTGCGAATTGGGGCAGAGAATGTTCTGGGGTAGCACATCAGAATAGGCGTGACTACGGGGTTCCAGGGAGTACGTGACCACATGCAATCTCTATCTAAAAAGTCATACTGAGGCTCACCACCATGCTTTACACTGCAATCTTATTACTGAGGCTCACCACCATGCTTTACACTGCAATCTTATTGAAAGACAGACAATCAGGGGTTTACCGCCAGGTTGTCAGGCAGCATTTTTAAGTGGGTCACCTTTACCATCTCCCTGAAAATTGCCTTGGGGTCATCGCCAGACTATTTTTATGAAAGGCCATGGGGTTCTATACACACAGTGCTGACGGAAGCCCATCAGCCTTTCTAAACACAATTGAATCTGTCCCATCATGAGAAAGTCCCCCCAAGGAGTCCCCAATGTAACTTGCTACACTTTCAACTACCTCACCCCCCGACACCTGTGTCTTGCCATTGTCCACCACCTCCTTAGACAACACTGGTAAATCCCCACTGTCAGCACACGGAGACTGCAAATGGTCTTGCGAATTGGGGCAGAGAATGTTCTGGGGTAGCACATCCGAGAAGGGGTGACTACGGGGTTCCAGGGAGTACGTGACCACATGCAATCTCCATCTAAAAAGTCATACTGAGGCTCACCACCATGCTTTACACTGCAATCTTATTACTGAGGCTCACCACCATGCTTTACACTGCAATCTTATTGAAAGACAGACAATCAGGGGTTCACCGCCAGGTTGTCAGGCAGCATTTTTAAGTGGGTCACATTTACCGTGTCCCTGAAAATTGCCTTGGGGTCATCGCCAGACTATTTTTATGAAAGGCCATGGGGTTCTATACACACAGTGCTGACGGAAGCCCATCAGCCTTTCTAAACACAATTGAATCTGTCCCATCATGAGAAAGTCCCCCCAAGGAGTCCCCAATGTAACTTGCTTCACTTTCAACTACCTCACCTCCCGACACCTGTGTCTCGCCATTGTCCACCACCTCCTCAGACAACACTGGTAAATCCCCACTGTCAGCACACGGAGACTGCAAATGGTCTTGCGAATTGGGGCAGAGAATGTTCTGGGGTAGCACATCCGAGAAGGGGTGACTACGGGGTTCCAGGGAGTACGTGACCACATGCAAGCTCCATCTAAAAAGTCATACTGAGGCTCACCACCATGCTTTACACTGCAATCTTATTACTGAGGCTCACCACCATGCTTTACACTGCAATCTTATTGAAAGACAGACAATCAGGGGTTCACCGCCAGGTTGTCAGGCAGCATTTTTAAGTGGGTCACCATTACCGTGTCCCTGAAAATTGCCTTGGGGTCATCCCCAGACTATTGGCCAGATTTAGAAAAAATGGTGCAATTAGGGAGCCTCAGAGGCATCCCTACATGCTGCCCCTGCTGTTTCCTGTCCATTTCCGTGGTGTTTCCATCATTTTCTGAGGTTTCCAGGTTTTCACCCAGCCTTCCCCTGCAAAAAATGGTCCCATTGACTTCAGTGGGGTTCGTTATTCGAAACGAGCACCCGAGCATCGGGAAAAGTTCGACTCGAATAACGAGCACCCGTGCATTTTAGTGCTCGCTCATCTCTAATTATTACACCCGTGATATTGAAGGCAAAGTTTAAAGATATTTTACAGAAAAATTTGCATTATTACCAAAGTAAATTGTCAATACCATTGTGCAATGTGTTTGTAGAAAGGAAGTGCCACTTAATTATGTCTCTGTCTTTAAATTACAGAAAAAAACACACAATTTTTCTAGTACCATTTAATAATCTATGTGCCAAAACTGTGATTTTTCATTTATAGGCCTAATAATAAAATGTCTAGAAAATGAAAGAGTGCAAAATGAAAGACCTAGGCCTTGTTATCCCACAGTCAAAATATGGGTAGTAGCAGCTATAGTAGCACCAGCCATCTGGCCAGAAGCAGTAGTAGTTGTAATAGTAGTGGCACGTATATCCATGGTGGTGGTGGTAGGGACAGTGGTAGCAACAGAGGAACTCTGAGTAGTGAATCGGGAGGGTGGCCAAGAGCCCACAATGACATATCCAAACCTATGCCAGCATCTTTAAGACATTTAGTTGAAAGAATATAACCATGGTTTTCAGACATCTGCAAATACAAAGCAGGTCTATAAAATAGAGCAAGTAACCAATAAATAAAATATGGTAGATACCTCTGTGATTTTTTTTATTTATTTTTTTTTTTTGGGGGGGGGGAATACATAAGCTTGTGCTTAATCATCATTTTGCAATTTAGAATACACACTGCTTATCTGGAGTATCTGAAATATATCATTACACATTACTAATATTTATCATTCTTACTTGATTTCTTAATCTGTCCAATAAAAAAAATGATCAGGATTTTTGGCTAAGATTAGGGATGACCGAACCGAATTTTGAGAAAGTTCGTAACGAATCTGGTTAAAATAACGGCGACGCAAAATATACGCATATTTATTGAGAATGTACGCTAATGCGTACATATTCAGTTAAGTAGCGTACAATTGACAACGCTAGACTGTATGTTCGTTACTTGAGTAGGAATGTTCGCAGACGCAGTGTATGAGTATGCTAATGCGTACATATTCAGTTAAGTAGCGTACAATTGACAACGCTACACTGTATGTTCGTTACTTGAGTAGGAATGTTCGCAGACGCAGTGTATGAGTACGCTAATGCGTACATATTCAGTTAAGTAGCGTACCTTTGACAACGCTACACTGTATGTTCGTTACTTGAGTAGGAATGTTCGCAGACGCAGTGTATGAGTACGCGAATGCGTACATATTCAGTTAAGTAGTGCACCTTTGACAACATTACACTGTATGTTCGTTATTTGTGCGGGAATGTTCGCATTAGCGTACGCATTAGTGTAAATTCTCAAATATGCGTATATTTTGCGTCGCCATTGTTGAAGTCACTTGGATTTTTTCCACTTTTTTCATTGTAATAGCAACTGCAAGTAAACGAAACTATACCCTATCTGACTCCCATTATTGTAGAAGCAATTATTCAGCCGTTATAGCAAGGTTCGTTTTAGGTTCGGTTCATACGAATCCGAAATTCAGGAAAGTTTGTCAAAGCGAAACGAACCAAACTTTTCAAAAGTTCGCTTAGCTGTATATCCCTAGCTAAGATATACAGAAAAAACAAATCATAAAGAAAGGTTGGCAACGCTGAGTTGGCAAACTGATCCTGTTTGCCAATTCTGTGTATTGTTTAAAAAAAAAAATCAGAATTAGCATTGGACTTTGCAGTGCAGTTTAGGTATTGCTAGGTAAGAAGAACCATTGACACACAGCCTCTACAGCAGTGATATTTGCCACACAGATTCTGTTGGAGTCCCTATGTATAGGGATATTACGTCCATACAAACAGAATCCCATGGAGAATACCTCTGTATGAAATAGGAGACAGATATAAAGGTCCTATGCGCCTGCTTTGGCAGCCCAATTACAACTTTGAGCAGAACAGACTCTCAGTACATCCATGTGCCTGAGCAGTAAGAATTATATACTTTACTATTCACCATGCGAATAACTTTTGGACTTTGAGTCCAGTTGCAGAGGAACATCAGGAAATCTTGTTTTACGCGATGAAATTTGTTGGTGAAATTTCATGGTGGTGCATTTTGGTGTTAAAATACGTCAGTATGTGGTTTTCTTAGAGATCAATACAGAGGATGGGATTACAAGTGTAAGCCTCTCTGGGATTATAGCAGATATGTGTACAACTGCTGATATTCTTTCAGGATATCATTTTCTTTAGAAATGTGTGATAAAAGCTTAAAATAAAGTTTCCATGTCCAATTAAGATTGTGCCTTGCAGTTAGTTATGAGTATGATTTATTATGTTCATGGCTTGCTTGGTAAATGATGTTCAAAGGCTTATGAAATTTGTAATGCAATAGATTGGAATCAAAAACAATCTTCCTATTGAGTATTTTAGAATTATAATTGAGTCTATCATAAGCAATATATATCCAATAACATGACCATGTGAAGTTCTAGCTGATATTGCCACTAGAAAAATAAAAATCAAGGTTTATAATGAATCAGACATTATCTGCTGACATTTTATGGTTGAGTAAGATCCGGTATGTCAACAGATTTGTTTTACACAACAGCTGTCCATGATAATATTCACACTTTACATATCAAGCTTATTAAATGATATGTATATTCAAAAAGATAGAAATAAATACAATGATATAAAATACAGTGTAAACTGTATTGTGCACAACTGTATAAATTAAGTAGGGTTTTTGGCCCAGGTATCTAGCCAAGTAGATGAAATTTGAAGAATTCTCATCTACATGCTAAAAAAAAAAAATCTGCAAGGTAAATTGACCTTCGGTGCTGTTTTTAAATCCGCAGCATATCAATTTATGCTGCAGATTTCTGCCAATAATTTCATTATTTGAAATCCAAAGGGTGAAATATGCAGCAAATCTTTAGCCATATCTGCAGTAAAAATTACCTATAACATCAGAATTTTCAGAGAGTTTAAGTGTACGAACATATGGCGTGGCTGTATCACAATTGTGACTCGGCCGTGCTGCATATGAGTCTTGCGTAGCCAAAAAGCCAAAGCAATTAAACAAATGAAGACCACATTGTTCAGTGCATCTGTATTGTCAATGGCGACACAGTTTTCTAGGTGCCACACAGCCCGGAACAATAGAGACTCAATGAATAGTGAGGTGTTCATTAGTTTATTTAAAATCTGCTGCAGCCCTTTTGCCTCCGGAGTACTCGATCTCAGTACACCCGAGTCACAACTGTACACGACTGCACTGTGTGGTCGTATCCTTACATTCCAAGTGTATATACGCTAAAAGTTCCCTAATGAAAGGTGGTACTGTTAACGTGTTCAAGCATTTTATACAAATATGGAAATATTAACAAACCTTAGTTTTATACTATATAAAGAGATTGGTATGAATGCTGCATATTATGAGGATGACCCAGTGATTTTAACAGTAGTAATACCTCTTTCTCCTTATAGTAGTGCTTCCTATTTCCTACACAAAGGATATGTGTCACCAAAAATTGTATCTGCCAGTTATTCTATTTTCTGAACATGATTATGGGGGCGGCAATCTTGCCTGAGCTGTCCTTAACAGCATTTACAAAGCATTAAGAAAATTGCTTCACGGCAGCCGTATGGCCATAGACACAAAGGACAGGAGGGGAACTCATTGACTACTATGAGAGAGTTTTCTAGACATGCTCTGTGACCTGTGCAGAGATCGTTGTACAAGGAAAGAATAGATAAGTTTTGACAATCACCTATTGTGAATGGAGGATCCTGTCTTTACACAGAGGTGATATCATTACAGTCAGGATTAGAATGACAGAAAAGCAGATAACTGCAGTAAAGTGATCTCTATAGAACAAGAATTTGTGCCTATTATTAGGCTTAATGGCCAGTACAAAAATGGCAGGATTTGATGTTTTTTGTTTAAATATAGATATTGAAGTGGAAAATTAAAAAGAACATGAAAAATACTTTAAAATATATTAAAAAGATGATTGAAACAATAATAATAACAATAATAACAATAATATTAATAATAATAATAATCATTTTATTGAAAAAACATTAATAATCATAATAACAAAGTATTAGAATGTAAATGGTTATGCTGTCATTTAAACCAGATCTCCCTCTATAGTTTTCTGAATAATCCAATTAAGCAGCAAGTCTCTAACATCTTACTTAGGTCTTCAGGTCAAGGCTGAAACATTGAGTTCACTCTAGAGAGAAAAGGAAATTTGGCAGTACTCAAACTGTGATCTCTATATTTGTAGGAATAATAACAAAATGTTTGTTAAAACAGATTTAGGTGCCTTTGATTCACATGCATGTCCACCTTTCAATTTACAACACCTATGAGATGGAGGTGGGAGACCCCCATTCTCAAAAAATGTGCCAGTTCCAGAGATGGGACCAGCACCTATTTCACATTTATGGCATTTCTTGTGGATATACCATGAAAGTCGAGATGGGTATAGCCCTTTAAGGATAAGCAAGGGTAGATTATGTTTGATACTTAACACAAAATGGCAACTACGGTATACGGGTATTAAATTAAAAGTTTGGTTTATAGGTTCAAATACAATCTTATACAGAGTAATCATACTATAGCTAGTGTACAGCATGGCAAAAATATAAAGAACTGATGTCACAGAATCAATTGTTAATAGGGACCCAAATCACCAATATGCCCCCTATAATGCTTCATTAAAGCAGTAATGTGTGTACATATGTATGTATACATGTACGTAGTCATTTGAATCTACACAAAGTCTACATGACAACGCTACTCCTATCAGAAATAAGAACAGGAACATCATCCGATTCTCTCTTCAGGATTTGGTCTAAAGCTTCAAGCAATCACAGTATGTCTTGTTATAGAAGTCAGATATTAGAATATTGCACAAGTTTTAACTAAATGGCTTTTAAGCATGTACAGTATAGAATGATATTAGTACTAAACAATCATTGAAAATCCTAAAGATGTCAGGAAAGGTTCAGAGCTATAACATGGCCTTTAACAACATCTTTATATGGATCCAATTATTACATAGAAATACAATTGAAGTTTAATATTGGAAATAGGTAAAACATTTGCAAATATCAAATACTTTACAAATTCCAAAAAGTTCATATTAAATAAGACTGTTTATTATCAATAAACATATATATGTTAGCATTCTTATGGGATTACTTTTAATTATACAACCATTTCCTGATCGCTTCCAATATTCCCTAAATCATTCTGACACCTTTGATGCTGCACCACCAGTAATGAGAGCTGCACATTTACTAGTCAAGTAATACAGTGCCTTTGTGAGGATGACATAAACCTATAAGGTATAAAACCCTGAAACGTACATTATTTGAATTCAGTTAAAGTGTTCCAAAAAATTGTCGTAGTGAAATATCAAATGTTTTCACTGGTGGGGGTCTGAGTACCGAGACCCCCACCAATTGCTAAAACAAGGAGACAAAAGGGCTCACATAGTGTTCTCTCTCTCCTTGCTGCTGATGAGTTCAATAGAAAGTCTGTGAACTCATCTCCAGTTGGGGCCCCGCACCAAGGATAGACAGTGCCCTGTGTGAGCGCTTCTCCTCATTCTAGTGATCAGTGATGTTCTCACCGATCAAAACCTTTTTATATGTCACTATGACATATCAATTTTTTTTTAACAGGACATTTTAATTTGAGTGAAATGTAATTTTAACTACAAATGGAGCAGTTTGATATTTTCTATATATTGCATTATACAGGCTTGGTAGAACTTCTTTTCTAGGCAAAAATGGTAAAATAAATGATATATTTTTTCAAGTGGTTATAAAATGTAAAATAATGACAAGAAAAAAAATTAAACCAATCGACGGTGACAGATGAATGTCACAATGATCTATCAGACTATTTGTTCAATTTTGGAAACATTTTAGAGGATGTAGCTGGTCACAGCTTGTCTTTAGTTGCAAGTCATCCAAAGTATCGTAATTATATGGTAATACAGAATAGCACAGTGAAAGGAAATGCTGCACAAGTAATCTGAGCATTTGTATGCAATCAGCATTGTACATAATGAGTGTTTCTTTAAGAGTTACAGAGCGCTGTTGGAAAACTGCTTTTTTTCTTTCTTTGTAATAGAAATACCTCAAGCTGTTAAACTGATAGAATACTTGAAATGTTAAAATGTTCTGTTTATAGAGGTGATATATGTCTTGTGGACAGAATCAAGACATTTCATTATCTAGTGCTTCAAAAGAATGTTGAAATATAACTACTAAAATAAGTATTGATAGATTTTTTATAACTTTCTGAAATCCTCTGGTAATGGAGGCTAACTGTAGCTGAAAACCGCATACAAATTACAAAAAAGTTAATTCTACATACAGTATTCCGCAAATGTATACATGTACAGCAAGCTAAATCATAGAGGGAAATGTTCACCTGTTTATGAAAATAATTGTACCAATTTATGAGTAAAGTGCAAATGGAACTTCTAGAATATTGTTATTATTACAAATAATAAGTTTTTTTTGTGGCAATGGCGAGGAAGCAGACCAGCAGCAAGGCTAGGTTCTTTTGACACCTGCATGTTTGTATCAGCCTGAATCCCACACCAGGCACTTATCCACCTTCTCCCCTTCCTCCTCCATGGACATCCTCTCATCTCCAACAGCATCAAGACAGAACAGTGCTATCACTCCCCTTCCCTCCTATCACATGTGTAAGGTAAAACATTGCCATGTGGTGTTGGAGCTGACTGACTTGAGCGAGAGTAACCACATAGCCAATCACTTGCTAAAGTGCATCACGAAGGAAACATACCACTGACTGTCCCCCACGGCAACTCCAACTGGGCAAGATGGTGAGTGACAATGGCGGCAACATAGTTGCTGCGCTGAACCTGGGGAAAATGACATGTTCTTTGCATGGTGTATATGATTAACCTAGTCGTGCAACACTTTTTAAAAAAGTACACCGGTTTCCAGAAGGTGCTGGCAATGTCCAAAGGACTATACTCACATTTCAGACATTCTTATGTGGCAAGGAACACTCTCCTGTACTTGCAACAACAGAATGTTCTACCTTTACACTGCTTCATCGGCATCATCCCAAGTCAGTGAAGCAGTGTAAAGCCATGAATTATTTTGTCATGCACCAGACCTCCTTGTAGGGAGCATGTGTTGTTTTGAGGTCAGGCAGTGACAGCTCATCAGACACATCTCGTGCTTCTTCAAAGAGGCAACAAAATTTGTCTGTAGGGACAAACCCCCTCATATTTATCTTACAACAAATTTTCACATCTTGCTGTCTGCCCTGTAGATGTTGGGGAACCACAGGGAAAGACCCCCATGGAGGAGGATGAAGATCTGTCACTGGAGGAGAAGTTAGAGGTGGAGGAGCAGGAGGATGATGATGACAATAACACCGGCCAGGACATCCAATCATCTCAGTGGGCTCCTCAGACACGCTGGCCAGAATGGTGACCTGTATGCTTGTTTGCTTATGCACTGACAGGCATATCAGTCACATCAAGCAATCTGATGATTACTGGATAGCCATGCTTTTAGACCCTCTCTAAGGGAATGTGTTCGTGTTCTTCCCCTAAAAAGGGAGGAAAAATTATTTTATTACCAGGAAACACTGTGAACGCAGCTTGCTGCAGCTTTTGGTGATAAGACGCCTGACACCAACATGTCTGAAAGGGAGATCCATCTCTAGTCCTCTCAGCTGCCACAATCAGCAGAAGATGAAGCAAGCAGTTCAGTCTCTTAATATGATAGAACCATTTTTTTTCTCTTATTGCGCCAGTCTGAGGCAAATCAATCTGAGATCTCCCACCTCAATGCCCAGGTTCAGTCCTACCTGGATTCTGCTCTCTCTCCAACCTGTTCCCTGACACTATAGACCTTGGGGCACGCTGACTAGAACAGTGGCCCTAACTGGCCCGGTGGACCTAACTAGCATTGTCTTCTTTTTTGCCCAGCCTCAGACAGACTAAATTGTGCTTTATCAGTGCCCAAAACATCACTTTTGTCAAAATAAACCAGGAATGGATTCAGGATTTTCACACTCTTCTAGTAGAGGCTGAAGAATAGATCTGACTTTGTTGACAGTGACCCATCTTGCCACTGTTGCTGGCTGCCTGCCTGCCACAATCACATTCCGTACAGCTGCTCCTGTCATCATGCCACTGCTACTGTTTGTCTGCCAACATGTACCATATGGTTGCTGCTGCCACCACTGCCGTAGCTGCTACTTTTCTCTTCTAATCCCCTACTACTATTACTATTAACACTGTATATCTGCCACTACTACTACCCATAAACAGCTTCCCTGCTACTGCTGCCACTATTGTTGAGGCCACGTGCTGCTATTACCTTACCCTTTCCACACTGTTCTGCTGCTGCCCTTAATTAAAAGGGAGAATTTTTCTAGGCTTGTTCAGAATGAGCCACCTTTTCTACTGACAATTATTACTTGTGCATGCATTCTGCCCCATTTAGTCATTATTTTTTGGAAGCTTAGTCCAAACAAGTCATTCTTTCTTTTGACAAATAGCACTTGTGCGTGTCATATGTGCAGGCATTTTGTCCCCTTGAAGGCATAATTTTTGGATGCTTGGTCCCCAAACAAGCCATTACTTATTTCCCAAAACACCACGTGTGTTGAAACACCATCTTTCCCAAGATAAGGGACAATATTTGTTACCTTTGGAATATAAGAAAGCATAACACATGCAATGATGTGCTGTCTTTTTAAACATGCTGTTCGATAATGCCTTCAAACATGCATTTACCCATAGCTATGTATGTCATTGTAGCTCTGACATTATTTGTTATTGCTGTTGTTATGCTCAAGAGCTTAGGGATGGAGGAGGGGGAGAGAGAAAGCAAAAATTCATAAAAAATTAAGGAAAAGAGATAACATCTTTTCCTAAAAATGATGAGCCCTAAGAGACTAGGGTGTTATATACCAATTCCCAGGGAAATTGGAGCAACTTAAAAAAAAAATCAGCAAGCTAGAACCAAACTGAATCTCAAAAGATTCACTAATGTCTAAAATACATAATAAATTATCAGATAGAACCATTATTCTACACTGTTTATAGAGAAGTAAGGTAAAAACAATAGAAAAAAAAACTATAACGTAGTTAATAATTGGCACATATTAGGGGGAATTTTTTCTTGACCCAAATTATAATAAAATAAATTCCTAAAAAAGTGATCTATCTTATGTCATCTACTTGTTCAGGGCTAATGGGGGATAAATATAAGCCCAACAAGATTGTATTTAGGTAAATATTGTGAAATTAGTTATTTTACTGAAATAATTGGAGGTGTTCATGTAAGTAATAAAAGCTTTAACTGTATGATTGTCAGTATAAGCAAGCATGTGGCTGTCATTCCCAATGTTAATTCAGTGCTTTGCGTGGGTGTTTTTGTATGTAATATAATGAATTGTGCACCTTATAAGAAACAATGATTTCACCTTGGAATCCTATGTGTTTTGTAAAAGCGCTTTTTGAAATTAAAAATATATTTTTTTTTATATCATCCTATAACAATAGTCAAATGGAACTAATTGTAAGGCGCACTACGAAATAGAGATTGTTGGACATTTTTGTAAATAGACATACACGATTCTCATCAATTTGTCCTCTCTACAAGTTCATAGTTTAATTTTATGTAAGTACAGAAAATATGATGCTATATTACATAGCTGGCTGATAATTACAAAGTGATAGCAATATCAGAGGTACTGTGTATCTGCAAAACCCCAAGTTTTAGCATAGAAGACGTCCTCTACATTTATTTATGGAAGTAAGCTTTAAAGAGGTTCTCCGAGTTATAAATATTGATGACCTATCCTCAGTATAGGTAATGAATATCAGATCGGCAGGGGTCCGACACCCGGCACCCCCGCCGATCAGCTGTTTGAAGAGAAGGCGCGCGCCGTATCAGCGCTGCCTCCTCTTCAGTGTTTACATGCTGGCCGACTCGGGGGTAGTGGTGAGTAGGTGTAATTACACTTCACTGCCCCATTCATTTCTATGGATAGAATCGCTTCCATAGACTAGTATGGGAGCGATTCTTCCCATAGAAATGAATGGGGCAGCGAGGTGTAATTACACCTACTCACCACTACCCCCGAGTCGGCCAGCATGTAAACACTGAATAGGAGGCAGCGCTGATACGGCGCACGCCTCCTCTTCAAACAGCTGATCGGCGGGGGTGCCGGGTGTCGGACCCCTGCCGATCTGATATTGATGACCTATACTGAGGATAGGTCATCAATATTTATAACTCGGAGAACCCCTTTAAGAGAACTGGGTTTTAGGCTAGATGGACATACAGTAGGTGTAATCAGCTAGGGGAGTATTTGTAGATGAGATCTGATATGTAGGTGACACATGGCAGAGAGGATTAGGGGATGGTATTGACTGGTAGATGAGTTTAGCAAATGAGTAAATTTGACAAAAATGTCAAAATGGAAAATTGCTGTGTTAGGAAGGAGTTTTGAATTTGTAACCAGTATCAATTATTCACAAATCCCAGCTAAATGCCAAAATTGATTAAAAGAACAGAACCCCTTTAAATGTAAATCTAATTTTGGAGGCTTTATATTTCCCCTTTATTCTAGGCCGGATCATGTTGCTCTTTTTTGGTAGTTAAATTTTGCTTGAATCTGAATGAACCAAGCAGTGTGCAATCATCAAATGATTTGCATTATATATAGTGGTTATGACATCCTATCTAACCAGATTTGCAGCGCTGCCTTTTAAGCCTTTCCAGAAGCAAATATAATGTTCCACAAACTCCTTGTACTAACAAATCCAAGAGACTGATGGCGTTCTGTTAGCCTAGAGGTACTGTGCTGTTTGTAATGTAAATGTTCCAGTCATTTCACAGCACTCACTGACAACTTCTTTGGATATTTAGTGTTTGCTTTTTATTACTTTGGAAGAATATACTTATACTAACAGTTTACTGTTTAAAAGTAAATGTTTTCCTATTCGTCAGTTTTATGCCAGTGACCTTTTATTTTAATAACTGTTATCAAGGTCAAAAGTTTTTTAAGCATGTCTTCATGATCTGCTAAGAGTTTTTAAAGTAACATTAGCGTATTGTCTTTCTGTACACATCCTTAGGAAATGGCTAGATGTGCAACACAAATAATCTGAGAAAATTAGTGATAACAGATGCTCCTTTTATTCACTCATATTTTATAATCAAGGTTTCAGTTCTGAGCCTTTTTCAAACATTTCATTATTATTATTATTATTATTTGTATTTATTTCTTTAATTATTTTGCAGCTTGGAGGATTATATAAGTTTAAAATGATTTTGCATAGTTACATGGTTGGTAAGTTTGGAAAAAGACATAGATCCCCCAAGTCCAACATAGAATCAGATTCTGTTGATCCAAAGAAAGGCAAAAAAAAAAATTCAAATATGATTCTAAATATGTCAAAATAAATCACTCTATCAATGTCCAATCTCCATAAAACTGATACCCATAACTTAATATGTTTAAATTCAAGAAAGACATTGTTATGAAAGGATCTGGTTGTATTATCTATAAAATAGTCAAGACGGATCCATCATGAACACCATTGAAAGTCAATGGGGGACAGATCCATTTTCTATTGTGTCAGAGAAAACAGATCCATCCCCATTGACTTACACTGTGTGTCAGGACAGATCCGTCTTGCACCGTACCACATGGCGGACATAAAAACTTGCAGCGTTATTCTGTCCACGATGGGGACGCAGCCAAATAGAACAAAATGCATTTTGGTGCATTCCGTTTTGTTCAGTTCAGTTTTGTCCCCATTGACAATGAAAAATGGGGACATTTTTCCCCCCATTGAGATCCTATGATGGATCTCAATAGTAGAAAGGGAAAGCGCAGGTGTGAAAGTAGTCTAAAGAATCTCTCACTATGATAAAAAAATCTTTCTTTAATATGTACAGGATGTCTCCCTGTCATGGTTACAGGTAATGGTCACTGAAAGATCTCTGTGCTGTCTATTTATATATTTGTACATACCTCTCTACTAAGCTGTTATTTTCCAGAGCAAACAAACCCAAGTTTGATAAACTGTTGTCATACGGCAATCCATCCAACCCCTTAATTACCAAATCCCCCTTTGTACCTTCTGTAGTCCAGCTATGTCCTTCTTATACACAGGTACCTGATATTGAGCACACTATCATCAGTCTAGTGTTTTACATATTGCCATTAGCTTGACATATTGATAACTGCAACATAAATTGAGCAAAAACTACAACTACTACTACACTAATATTAATAATAATATTAATAATCTGTATAGCAACAACATATTCTGTATCATTTTACAATCAGAGGGTACATGAACAAACTACATCAGACATTAGATAATAGCAAACTAAGCAGTAATTCAAACAATTGGAATAAGGGTAGTATTACACTTCCCTAATTGCACAGGCTGATGTAAGCTAAACGGGGGAAGGAGCAATTGCTACTACAGTCATTCCTCCCTCATTTTGTTATATTCAATATTGGAAGTACATCCCTGCAGTGTGCTGCCAACGATTGGGCATCTTTCATCCTGATGAAGAATGCCAACAACACGGCAAACAAGTGTTTGCTCATTCAATGATACAAGCCAGTTATTGGGAATGAGCGTTCCTATGAACATTTGTTCCAGATAATTTTTCTGATTATCGCGCAGTCTAATAGGGGCATAAGGACTAGTCACAGCATACAATCCGACTAAATAGGGATGACACAAAGACATAGTGGGGGCATTTATTATCCTGAAATACACCTATATTAGGCATATTTCAGGTGCAGATTGCAATATTTTAGTTGAAAAGATTGAGATGTGCTAATCAAGATGTTCCAAGGTGCTCATTAGTGTTAAGCGAATCAAAGTGAAATGAATTGACTTCAATCCAAATTTCGGGAAAAATTTGATTAGTGACAAAGCCGAATTTCCTCGCGCTTCGTGGTAACGAATCAATTTTTCCAGAGATGGCAGTAAAAAAAATAACATACTCACCTTATCCATTTGCTTGTGGAGAGGCCGCCATGGTCATCTTGATGGCATCTTGAAACTGTGCAAAATCTTGTATGCGGTAATGTGTGATGTCACATCAGCGCGCTGGCCAGGCACAGTGTCGTTATCACTGATGATGTCACCATGCCCACCACTGTGATGACGTGGTGACGTCATCATATCACTGCGTGCAAAATCGTTTCTTCAATCAAGATGGCCGCATTGGCCTCTCCACGAGCAAATGGATGAGGTGAGCACATATTTTTTTTTAACCTTTGGTAGGCCTCAATGTTAATGTCAGATCCAGAAATCAGCAATATACATGGCATCTAAGGGGTTCAGTGATGGGGGGGATCCCAGTTCCCCATTATTGTGCCCGTTACATACAATGGAATGCGATTTATGATGAAGTAATTCATAACAAATCAAATTTCTTTGTGAAATTTGGCAAATCATGCAAATTTTTGATAACTTAGCTCATCTCGAGTGATCACCCTATGTGTAAGTATTGTGCGTCATCTATTACAAAGACCTCTTACCCAATCTTGCTTGAAGCATTTCCTGGGGTACTGGCACTCTGCATGTACAGTATGATCAGGAAGAAGATGCTTACCCACACAATTTGCATATTGTCACATATTAGCGCTTAGTTGGCACTTTTAGAGGCTGTTAATATACATTCACTAATAATTCTTTATCAAGGCCTGTAATATGGTATGTGAATGAGTTCCAGTATGTCAGGTAGATGACCTACAGTATGATCAAGTCAGAAAACCCTATCGTACTAAAAAGTTTCATTTGGAATGATTAGATTTATCTTAATGTTAAGTGATTAGCACACTAGAGGAATTTCATAATTTCTGGTTGAGGATAATTAACAAATGTTTACTTTCTACTTTTCTAAAAGTCATTCTAAGGGTTGAGGCATTTTAAGGGCATCTCCACATTGGAGGTGCAGAGGGAAATATATCATATACAAATCCATAATACATTGTAATTACTTCAATCACTTCTGCTTCAAGCAGTTGATGTGCAGGGCAGCTATTGGGGAAAAAAAGTATTCTTTAAAATTGTCTTTCCTTACCTTAAAGTGGTTATCCTGAAATAATGTTTAAAATGTAAATCAGACATCATATAGTACATGACAATATCTTTCTTACAAAGCTGGAACCAGCCCTATATCTCCTGTTCTGCTAGATTTATTTCAAGTTGGCAGCTTAGGGTGTGTGTCCGTTCAGCTGAAGCTCTTTCCCTATCATAGTTTAGGTGGTGTATCCATTCTGCTTCAGCTCTCTCCCTATCACAGATCAGGGGGAATGTCCTTTCTGCTGCAGCTTTCTCTCTCTGTAACTGCCACTGCTTCTAGCAGAAGATACAATTAGTGTCAGTTGTACAGAACTGAGCATTTGCATCAGCCTCAGCAGGGTGGACAGAGAAAGAAGGAAAATAACAAACAGCAGGTGGTAGTATACAGATACATTTTATTGATTAACTCAGTGGCTGTACTACATGCATGTACTACATTTAACTACATGCACTACACACACTTGATATAAATCTAGCAGAGAAATGAATGGGGAGATATCTAGATCCATGTGAGGTACAGGGCTGGTTCTAGGTGTGGTAGAAAGAGATTGTCATGTACTATGTGATGTTTAATTTTCATTTTTTACATTAGTCATAATCCCTTTAATGACCAGTAAACTGTGTTTATTTTTGAACATCTACATTTCAGCAGCCGTATCTTTTTTTCATTAGTATGGCTATATAAGGCCTTGTTTTAGGCAAGACAGATAGTAATTTTTGGGGCATTTTGGGGTATACAGAAATAATTTTTTTGCAGTGCTACTATGAATAAACGTGAATCCCTGCATTTTTTGTGTTTATTTATTTACAGTGTTCATATTTCACACTGAATAAACTGTTAAATTAATTCTTCAGGTTATTACATTTGTGTGATACATAATAAATGTAGGTGTTTTGTTTTTTCTAACTTATGAGGGAGAAAATGTATTTTAGGCAAAATCACAGTTTTCATTACAATTTTTATTATACTTTTTAATCCCATGAAGGAATTACAAGCTTACTATACATCTTTATTTTATACCTATAACCATGGTCGAATTTAGGCTGGTGGAGGCCCCTGGGTAAAAAATTTGGAGAGGGCCCCCATAATTTTAAATGCATCCTGTGATTATTAATAGCCACGTGGCTTTGCTAAATAAAAAAACAAAAAAACAAGCACTGTTACCTTCAAAATTATGCAGCAAATTAATTTTTCTTCCACCGATACATGGAACTATATTCTTAGAATTTAGTTGCGATGTTGAAGAAGTTATCCCATTTAAATTACTTATCACCTTTCCACAGGATAGGTGGTAAATAACAGTTCAGAATGGAGTCCAAATGCTGGGACACACACAATCTGAGAACAAGCAGTATCCACATCCGCTGTAGTGTGCATGTCGGTTCACCACTCCATTCATCTCTGTGGTGCTGGTGGTGCAAACCTGATGTTTATGAGTCTAGGAAAGTTGGGTGACTACCATTATGGATACTCTTAAACTGCTGACTGTTGGCTTATGAATGACAGATCTCCCTGGTTATATTAAGAAAAATCTCTCTATCCATTTTCATTCTATAAGTAGGAAGACTTGTCCTTAAGGACCCTGGAAAAGTTGGGTGACAACCAATAGGCTGCACTTACATTCCATAACCCTCTCTTACATATCAGGCTGCCTTGGCTTTCAGACTGCCTTACTAATAGACTGCCTTGCCATTCGGAAGTCTGGAAAAGTTGAGTGATGAACCCTGTGGGAGCTGTAATGGCAGCCTCATTGGTTGTCACCCAACTTTCCTAACTTCCAAATAGACTTTTTAACAACTAAACAGAAGAGAACAACTCAAAGACATGAAGACTTTTTCCTTAAAGAGACAGGAGGCCTGCATTTGAAGGTTCTAAAAACACAGTACAGAAACTTCTTCTGTGCCACAGCTCATCCCCTACCACATAAGATTAACATTAGATCCATTTGTAACTGATCTCCCTTATAGATTAAAGGCAGGAGATCTTGGCAAACAGCAAATGTAGTGTGGAGGGAAAAAAAAGTGACATTTTGTGTACATCACGCCTGTGTATGGAAGTGGTATTCTTTGATTCATCTCCACATTTCATCAAACCTGTCAATTCTCATGTCACCAGTACATAGGGTACAGAACATGGCATACAGTGATACCCCAATCCCTCAATGGATTATTCTACAGCCGTACAGTCAGTGCTATGTGGGCACCAAATATGCGGCAAATGGCACACAATTCAAGGAGTTTTAGGAGGGGGGATTTATTAAAAGGAAAACAGATTTAGTTGCCCATAACAACCAGTGAGATTACGCCTTTCATTTTTCAGAGCACCTATAGATGGATTCATGTGATTGGTTATTATTGGCATCTAAGTAAGTTTTCCTTTACACCAGTGTTTTAAGATGAGTTCAAAAGATGAGGAGAAGCAAGGATGCAAGCCACACTGGTAATTGGTAATTATGTCATATAGTGAATATAGTAAAAGAATATATATATATATATATATATATATATATATATATATATACCAAAAGTTTGGACACACCTTCTCATTCAAAGAGTTTTCTGTATTTTCATGACTGAAAATTGTAGATTCACACTGAAGGCATCAAAACTATGAATTAACATGTGGAATTATATACTTAACAAAAAAGTGTGAAACAACTGAAAATATGTCTTATATTCTAGGTTCTTCAAAGTAGCCACCTTTTGCTTTGATTACTGCTTTGCACACTCTTGGCATTCTCTTTATTAGCTTCAAGAGGTAGTCACCTGAAATGGTATTCCAACTGTCTTGAAGGAGTTTGCAGAGTTGCTTAACACTTGTTGGCCCTTTTGTCTTCAGTCTGCGGTCCAGCTCACCCCAAACCATCTCGATTGGGTTCAGGTCTGGTGACTGTGGAGGCCAGGTCATCTGGCGTAACACCCCATCATTCTCCTTCTTGGTCAAATAGCCCTTACACAGCCTGGAGGTGTGTTTGGGGTCATTGTCCTGTTGATAAATAAATGATAGTCCAACTAAATGCAAACCGGATGGAATAGCATGCCGCTGCAAGATGCTGTGGTAGCCATGCTGGTTCAGTATGCCTTCAATTTTGAATAAATCCCCAACAGTGTCACCAGCACAGCACCTCCACACCATCACACCTCTTCCTCCATGCTTCACGGTGGGAACCAGGCATGTAGAGTCCATCCGTTTACCTTTTCTGCGTCGCACAAAGACACGGTGGTTGGAAACAAAGATCTCAAATTTGGACTCATCAGACCAAAGCACAGATTTCCACTGGTCTAATGTCCATTCCTTGTGTTCTTTAGCCCAAGCAAGTCTCTTCTGCATGTTGCCTGTCCTTAGCAGTGGTAGCCTGCTGCACACAGTCTCCTCTTAACAGTTGTTGTAGAGATATGTCTGCTGCTAGAACTCTGTGTGGCATTGACCTGGTTTCTAATCTGAGCTGCTGTTAACCTGCGATTTCTGAGGCTGGTGACTCGGATGAACTTATCCTCCACAGCAGAGGTGACTCTTGGTCTTCCTTTCCTGGGGCCGTCCTCATGTAGCATGGAGCAAAGCGCTGCAAGCGCTTGTGATACTTACCCTCCCCGTCTTCTTGGTCAGCGCTTCACTGTCCTGACTGCGTACAGCGTCAGGACGTAGTGCGCGCACTATGACCTGATGCTGCTTGTAGTCAGGTGACAGAGCAGCACAGGCCGGGAAGAGGTGGAGAGGAAACACGGCGCAGGACAGGTAAGGGGAGGTTTTTTATTTTAATCTGATCTTAGGTAGGGTTGGGCGATATCAAAAATATTCCCCCGATAACGATATTAAGAAGGCTCCATTGTGAGAGCTGAAACGTTGCATATGGAATAAATCCACTTTCACTTTTGCACAAGCCTGGAGTGCTGCCTCAATTCTTTGGATTCAATTATATATATATATATATATATATATATATATATATATATATACCAAAAAAGAAAAAAACAGTAGCACAGGAATGGTGAAGGCGGGTGCAAAATCCTCAATGGCTTCAGGTCCAGGAGTTTTCAACAGATAAATTCCACTTAAATGAGGCAGCACACCAGGCTTGTGCAATAAATTGTGGATCTTTTTATTCCATGCAACGTTTCAGCCCTGCTCAATGGGGCCTTTGTATATATATATATATATATATATATATATATATATATATATTACACTTTGTTAATTTTTCACTTTTTATTATTATTATTTGTATTTTATTAATGGTTTATTGTATTATTTTTTTTAATTGGCTTATTGCTTATTATTTAAATATATTTTTGCCACATAATATGTCCCCCAAGAGGTCATAAAGACTGTTTTGGGACAATGAACACTCTACTATTTTGCACTTTTTTTAACATATTATTTTTATTAAATTTTCTATTATTTTTTTTAAATATATTTTTGGCACACCCCCAAGGGATCATAAAAAGACTGTTAGGGGACAGTGAACACACTCTTATTTTGCAATTTTTTCTTTCATTTGTTTTTTTATAATTTTCTTTTTTGTAACATCATATTTTATTTGTGTTGTGTTATATTTTTTTGTTTTCAATTTTTTAAAATAAGTTTTTAACTTATTTTTTAATATATTTTTCCCACATGATTTGTCCCCAAGAGGTCACTGAAAGGCCTTTGGGGACACAGACTTTTTTTGCACTACTGTTGGGGGCATTGTACAAGGCAGACCTTATCAGGGTCTCCTGACCCTGCAGCTCTTGGCTCCTCTGCCCCAGGTCCACCCTGCACAGTGCCCTGCTCACCTATCTGAGGAGAAGGCAGGAGCGCTGATACACTGCTTCTGCCTTCTCCTCGTCTCCCCTGCTCTCTGGGATCCATCCTGCATGATCTGTTGTGCGGCCTCATGCAGCCCGATCCACCCCTGACATAGGTATAGAAGGCCGTTAGGATCTCTCACTGTTCTTGCCTCCTCCTCATGGACTGATGAGTTTGCGCTCCTCACTCTTGTGCTCGGCCGGTGGGCGGAGACTTAAATATGGGAACGAGGAGGAGCCAGGGACGGCAGCTGCATGAAGTATTATGTACGGTAGGAATATACAAGGGGCAGGCTGTCACACATCTAGGAGCGGTCAGCGCGCATATGACCGCTCCTATGACGGCACTAAATACCGCGGTTATTTGGAAACAGCGATATCTCCATATTGGGGGCCTGAGTTGCCTGACCTGAGGTCTGATGGGGGTCTGAGTGGGCTGATATGAGGTCTGATGGGGGGTCTGAGTGGGCTGATCTGAGGTCTGATGAGGGTCTGACATGGAGGGCTGATCTGAGGTCTGATAGGGATCTGACATGGAGAGCTGATGTGATGCCTTGATAAGGGGGTCAGATGTGATGTCCTGATATGGGGTCTGATCTGATGTCCTGATATTTATGGGGGCCTGATCTGATGTCCTGATATTTATGTGGGGTCTGATCTGAGGATCTGATATGAGGTCTGATGAAAAAAAAATTCCTCCTCTTAAACCTGGGGTGCATCTTATCATTGGGTGAGTCTTATAAAGCAAAAAATACAGTATACATATTAAAGATACAAAATATGATAGTTGCAGAATAATTTAGAAGCACTCAGAAATAAGGAATCACTTAGCTTCGAGACTCAGAATGGTGTCCAATATTCAATGATAGTAGTAGACCCAGCAGACTTCTCCATTTTGTGTTTGTGTCCCCCTCCCATCCATCTATGTCAGTGGTCACCACCCGTTTGGGTCTGGCTGTTTGTAAATCCGAACTCTCAGTGTTACCAAAAGGGGTTAATAAAGATGTTACTTAAATAGCCATTTGTAACTCCCCATTCTTCTTCAGTTCCTCCAATCTGACCAAGATTGCACTAGCTGTTCCTATCTATCTCTTTTACTGGGATAACAATTAGATCATGAAACATCTCTGTCCTTGCAAGCCTAATGAAAATATCCCCTCATCTTCCTCCCAATGTTTCCTGCCCATTCGTCACTTCTAGTCTTCAATCCCTTAGACTTTTCTAGAGCTCCTAACTGGAATATTGAATTGCATGCTGTGTAAACAGTGGAGGAATTCCCTGTTAGAGCACTGAACATAGTGAACAATTGAGCCTGATAGGAAGCTAGAGTACTCTCAATTAGCATATTTTTCATCTGGACAGTAAAATTTGCCATATCAGGACCATTCTAATCCCAAATCACTGTAACCTGGTTAAGTTCTGAGTCATACAATGGATTGTGTGCTATCCCATTAATGCATGCTACTTCTCTTAACCTTTGTGCACCTTCTGGCAATGCTTTCCAGGTGTGTGAAATTTACTCCCTCACAAAATGTAACAGCAAGAAGTTCTCAATGGTCTTCCTAGCTTATCTCATCTTTAAACATACCATGGGGTCTGCATAAATACTGTCTATTGCCTCTCTGCTATTTAGGATAATAGTGTTTACACTATAATCCCATAACCTCAAAACCCATGTCAACAGATTCTCTCCTGGCTTCTGTCAGCATTGTTTAGGCCTCTTTCACACTAGCGGCAGCACGGATCCGGCACCTAAAGGGTGCCACGGATCCGTACTGCTCCTGATACAGTGCTCCGGCCCCACACATGTTGACACAGACACAGAGAACATACATACACACACATACACACAAACACATACATACTCACACACTCCAGCCAGGGATGCCGGCAGCACGTCTTCACGCGCCTCCTGCGAGCAGTGATGACGATTCCCCACAGCGCCCTCTGCCCTCCGCGTGAAGACATGCTGCCGGCGTCCCTGCTTGGAGTATGTGAGTATGTATGTGTTTGTGTGTATGTGTGAGTATGTATGTATGTCTGTATGTATTTCTGTATATGTGTAGCCGGATCCGGAATGACCCCCCATTGCAAGTCAATGGAGGACAGATCCGGATTACTGGTGTGTCACACCAAACGGATCCGTCCCCATTGACTTGCATTGGGGGTCATTCCGGATCCGTCTTGGTGCGGATGCCTGGACCGGAGAGAAAACCGCAGCATGCTGCGGTTTGTTCTCCAGTCTGAAGACGGAACAGAATGCTATCAGGAGCATTCCGTTGTCTTCAGTTCAGTTTTGTCCCCATTGACAATGAATGGGGACAAAACTGAAGCGTTTTTTTCCGGTATTGAGCACCTATGACGGAAATCAATACTGGAAATTAAAAACGCTAGTGTGAAAGTAGCCTTACCTAACTGTGTTAATTTCGATGAGTGACATCTCCTAGACGTCTCCTCTGTCATAGCAGCTTTAGCACAAGCTTGCCTTCCATCAGATGTTGTATGTATTACTTCCTCCTTAGTCAAAGGTCAAGCCAGTGGTTCTGATTCTGTAGTTTCTGTCTCATCATCAGAACCCTCCCTTTCTTGTAAATCTTCCCACTTTTCAGATTTGAATAAACTATTAATACATGATCTTTGTCTCCTATGTCTGGTGACTGATCTTATTAACATGGTGTAATACATATGCTTAATGTTTTCCTGTAAGCTACTGTATCTTGTAGTTTCAATTGATCTCTCAAAACTGTCCTCAAATTGTTAGCTCTCCACATATGTTACTTTCCAATGCTATGGGAGTACATTTTCTGGTATTGGACACCCATGGAGGCAACAAATGGGATTTGGAACCAATCTTTCTACTATCTCCCTCTTTCCTATTCTTTTCAAAAATACTCAATCTGGCAACAATCATTGATGCACTATCCCACTTCTGACATGAAATATTTTACGGTATGAGAGTATTAGAATAAAATGGCTTAAACCATGGTTAAGTGAATAAGAAGGTTACTAAGCAGTGATAAAGACATATACAAAAATACTTATAGAGATCACATAGAGTATAAGATACAGGAACAATCGCTTAACCTGCAATCAATGGAAAAGCTCCTTCCCGGCCATCGTCAAACATGGTGGAACACAAATAGATGAGTAGTTTTCTCACATAATCATCTTTTTTTGGAGCTTAATTCTCTGTTACATGCATAGAACTTTACACCTATGCCAGTGAACTCTCCAAAAAGGTTACCAGTGTGCATTACACATGTACAGTGACCTCAGTCTTTAAGAATGTGGCCTAGTACCAGTTACCAATCCTGGTTGGTGTAGAACAATAAGGCCCTGTATCTACACTAACAAGTAATAATTGAAGGGAGAGAACCACAAAAATAAAACCTTATAGCACAACCAGTTTTGATAAATCTACCCCAATTTCTTTCTGATAGTTTATAGATCTATCTTAGTTGCTCATAACAACCAATCACAGTGCAGCTTTCATTTTTCAAGTACAGAATATAAAATTAAAGCTGCAATGTGATTGGCTGCTATGGACAAAAAAGAGTTTTTCTTTCTCACAGTTTCATAAATTTGCCCCATGAAATTACCTGCAGTTAAACAAAGTTGTTATTAGGCTTGATTTCTATGGGGCGAGGAACACATCCATATTTTTTCCATATCTGTATGGTCATTCAGTAAATCATAGAACATGTCTTATTCTGGTTCACATTGCAGACAAAAATAAAGGCCCTGCGCTAGCCACTAGAGTTATATAGAGGCGCCGGCCTCTCCATAACTTCGGCGCATCCAGCGCGTTGAGTGGCATAGAAAATGATGAATGAGATGGGTCTACCGGACCGTCCCCTTTCCCGTCCACACCATGCCGACAATATTAGACCTGGCATGAGCTGGGAAAAGTCGCAGATAGCGCCATTGCGCTGCCATCTGCTTCTGCAATATGCCTAATTTAGGCATATTTCAGAATAGTAAATGACCCCCTATGTGTTTTACCTTGTGATAGAATTGGGATAATGCTAAATTGCATATATTTTGTGACATTAAAGAACTGCTGAAACCTAAGTTTAAAAAAAGAGATGTGAAATAAAGTAGTGATCATATTTTGCAGCCACAGTTTTTTTTTCTCAACTCCTTCTGAGCAGTCCTATTGGGGAACACTTTAGTCAGCTCCTTCACAGCCTGAAATAGTTGCTTCCAGACAACACAGATAAATTCAATTGCTTAGCAATTAGAGGCACCATGCTTTACATTTAGTGCCCTTCCAAAACCGCAATTTGGCTGTAAGAAATTGGGGAGTTAGAAATAACTGTAGAGGCTTAGGGCAGCAAATTAAAGCTCTGGCTGAAGGAAAATCTAGCTAAGACTGAAAGAACCCAGCTAATCATACTTGTATACTATAATATACAATAATAATATTGTATAATATACAATACAATAATGTAATTTTAGGGTAAACTTTTTGTGGGTTTGTAAATTCAGTTTTCTTTGTGTGGAACATTGGACTTAATGCTGAAAGTATTCAATTAAGTTTTAGAACATGGCTCATTTCATTTATGCACCGCTCACACATCATCCTGTGGTAATTACACAGAATGACATATAAACTATAGGGATGAATTTTATTTTCTCCACTAAAGATAAACAAATAGCTGTAAAGCGAAATTGTCATTTATTCTACTATTGCCAATTGCCCGAGGCTTCTTATAAAACACAGTCATCAGCCATTATCTAGGAATAAACTTCTATGCAGACAGTTTATGTTAAATGGTCCTTGATAGTAGAATGCTGCTATCTAAGAAGGTTAATGAAAAAACACCACCAGATTTGCTAAAGCAGTCTGCTAACCTGCTAAAAAATATCTGTGAACTTTCATATAAAATTAGATAGATAGATAGATAGATAGATAGATAGATAGATAATCATGAGAAAAACAAATCACTCTTTGAATTCTGGATTTATTTATCAGGACATAATAAAGAAAACATATGGCCCTTAAAATGTCTTAGGCTACTTTCACACTAGCGTTTTTAAATTCCGGTATTGAGTTCCTTCATAGGGGCTCAATACCGGAAAAAAACGCTTCAGTTTTGTCCCCATTCTTTGTCAATGGGGACAAAACTGAACTGAAGACAACGGAATGCTCCTGAAAGTAATCCGGATCTGTCCTCCATTGATTTGCAATGGGGGGTCATTCCGGATCCGGCTACAAACATAGATACATACATACAGACATACATACAGATATACACACATACATACTCACATACTCCAGGGACGCCCGCAGCATGTCTTCACGCGCCTCCTGCGCGCAGCTATGACGTTTCCCCACTGCGCCCAGCAGAGGGCGCTGTGGGGAATCGTCATCAATCTACTGATTCAAAAGGTTGGACTGAATCTTGTTGAATAAGTACAGTAGGTAAATACAAGAGGTGTATTTACCTAATATGAATACCTTCTAAGGACTAGTGGGGTCATTTATCAAACTGGTATAAAGTATAACTGGCTTAGTTGCCCATAGCAACCAATCAGATTCCACCTTTTATTTTCCAAGAGACATGTCAAAAAGGAAAGGTGGAATCTGATAGGTTGCTATGAGCAACTAAGCCAGTTCTACTTTACACCAGTTTGATAAATGACCCCAATAGATGTCTTCTTTTACTATATCCCGCTACATAAAACCGTAGAATTCAGAGGGTGTGCTTTGTTTTTCTCATGCATGTAGATAAATATGAGATAAATAGACAGAAAAATGCATCAATCTGTCTTCAAGTGTGATTCAATGTTGGACTGCATGCCAGCAACATGCAGTGAACTCACATGGATGTATTATTCTCTTTCAAAATTATACATTATTTTGCATATTTTTCTGTGTTTCATTTCACCATTGGACATTTGAAGAGCTTTTAATGGGACATATCACAGCTTAATGTGCAAACAGTAAATGACTCTTCTGCCTTGGCAGACATTTTGGAGATTAGACTTCCAGCAGTGAAGTTGTGTCAGGCATGGGTTTTAGATTGCTCGTGCTCCCATAACAGAAGCTTTTAGGGACATAATGTCAAGTACTATGGCCATTCAAAGGAATTTGTGATAAGAGAACAAACAATCTAATGAAAATATAAAATATATGGAAAATGAAACTAGTACATATTCCAAATGGTCTTTTTTGCCTTATCTAATATTATTTGTCATAGCATGCAAATTGTTTTTGAAAAGCAATGCATTACAAGCATATGATCACACATGAACATGAGCTGTAGCAAAACACTCATATTCTCAATCTATCAATTAGAGTAATCACATGCTTCCTGACCTACAGTGCAGGATAATGTATGACTTGCGCAATTATGGTATATGCCTTTTTTGCTTACATTAAAGTGATCAGCTACAATTCGTCTAGCTATCATTAGCAGAGGAATTGAAATTAGAATTTAAAACAGCAAGCAGTACCAGTTTGATTCTTGCATTGTAAAGCCATTAATGTGTATAATACTCTAATTTACAAAATAAAAGCAACGTACTGAAAAGTGAATTCCAATTCTATTCTGACCCCTAGCGTAAGGATTAAAAAAAAGAAAGAAAGAAAGAAATAGATTTCAAGAAATAGAATCTTTACTAGAAAATTTTCGGTTTCTTCATAGACAGCTCTGATAGACTTTAACGCCTATACAGTGAGTTGGAAAATATATACAAAGGCACATATGTCTAGATACATTTAAACTAGTACCACATTGAGAAAAAAAATACTAGCAGAAGCTTATTTCCAGAGGAAAAAAATGATTGGTCATCAAAATTTTACATGACGATCATTTTGTCCTTTAATATGTATGACAAGGTTGTCTTGCTATCCACCTTGCCAGTTTTAGTAATGGAGTCATAGAATGACTCTTGGACCCCCCTCCCCCCCAAACTGCATAACTTGAAGCTCCTGGGTCCCAATACAAAATCTGCAACAGGACTCAACCTATGATGTGCACTACTGGTGTCTTCTTATGCATCAGAGGGGTTTTAGGGGCTCCTCAGGCATCATGGTGTGATGGATGCCTCCACGGACAGACTGGGAACTTAAAGTGGCCCTGGAAAAAAAAATTGAAAGTGGCCCCATGTTGTAGGGGTATCCAAATTGACAGAAGGTGGGGCAACACAAGTAGGCAGGGCCAGAAATACCATAGCGCAAAATACTGTCCCAGCAGAAGCATATACCACAGAGCAGCAATATACTGCACCAAAGCTGTCCTTCTGTTGTGGCCATCATTAGATGCCATGTTCTTTCCTCTTCCAGTTGTCTCTGATTGAGATATGGAGCAGGGGACTTAGGAGGTGAGATGGGGACCACAACAGTTGAATTCAAAATGCATGCACGGTCACTGGTGGGATACATGAGTTTCTGATTCTCACAGGGTTAATTACCACTGAGAGCGTATTATGTATCTGGCTAGCAGCAGAGAGGAGGGCTTGGACAGCCCCCTGGGGCATCGGTCCACTGGGAAATTTCCCTGTAAGGTCTATGGCCAATCCGCCCCTGGATCCTTGGCACTTTCTCTGCATTTATATGCTGCAGATTTCCATAGCATTTACGGTGGCAGCAAAGTGAATGAGGTTTTATCAAGTCTCATTCACATGCAGAAATTGGCCTACAGTGTGGATTTTAAACCCACAGCATGTCAATCTACTTTGGCAATTTCCACTATGGATTTTACCCTTTTATATTCCAAAGGGTAAAATCTGTGGCAAATCCACAACAAAATCTGCATGTAAGACATGCAGATATTGAAAACTCCATGGCGAATCTGCAATGGATATTTTTCTTTGCAAAATACTTCATATGTGGACATACCCATATAACTACAATATGTCACCTATAGTGGCTGCTGTCTAATTTATTATAGATTTATACAGGTAAATCAAGAGTCTATTTTCTTATGTATTTACGATTATTAGAGAAACCTTAACTTTAGAATTAACTTGAAATCTCGAAACATTATAACTCAGACTGTAGTAGCTATTCATTGCATACAGTAAGAGCTACCAATGTACTGAGCGGCTAGCAGACACTAACAAAAAGTAAGTTCAGAAATAGCTGCCAGGCACTGGGGTTTAATAGGCTGGAAAATGATGTAGTTGGGATTCTATTATTTAATTTAACCGGATAATCAATCAACCCAAAGGAAAGGTTAACATGCAGAGGGTAAGAAAACACCTTTTCCTATTTTCCGGAGGATATTTGCTACTTCATAATATTCAATATAAACTGATGAATCATCTCAACCTCACAGTGCTTTCTGGTAAAGAAACGTGTTTATCCTTATAAGTGTTTGTAGTGAATTAGATGAAATAAATGTCTTGAAATATACTTTTTATTCTAATTATATATTATGGATATTAAATACTAAACTAATAATTGATTTGCTAAATATGTAAAAGAAATATGCAACCATTGCATAATTGTAGCGAGACCTAAAGAGGTTCTCCCGGAATGATTTAAAATGGCTACCAGCAACCTAGAATGTGAGTAGGACTTTTTTCCATCACTTGCAGAGCTTTCTAGGGCGGATGAAGGGACAGGGCCTTTTTTGAGGAGCTCAGAAAACACAATAATTTAATGTTTAGATTATGCAAAGGTACACAGCTTTTTTGGCTCCAAGGGCCATATTATCATACTGAAGAACTCTCAAGGGCTACATAAAACTTAAAAGGGTAGTACTATTTGACATATTTACTGTAAGGCATATCAAAAGTGCAATTTCCACTTCCAGGACTCCCATTTATTAAGCGAATGGTTGGCCCCTTCTACTTAATCAGCACTCCCTAGAGGAGGAGACTATGCATGTAGGTGGTTCTTTCTGTGGAAGATTATGGGTTTGTGGTAACATTCTAGCATTTCAGAACTCCTATCAACTACAGAAGAAAAAGCTGCATGTCTAGATGGCCCAACAGGAATTAAGG
The DNA here is from genome assembly GCA_900303285.1 of Rhinella marina. Taxonomy (NCBI): domain Eukaryota; kingdom Metazoa; phylum Chordata; class Amphibia; order Anura; family Bufonidae; genus Rhinella; species Rhinella marina. Next base: position 22,337 of record ONZH01027949.1, on the reverse strand, counting down.
GACTCAGGGATGGCAACACATTGCACCATTAGTGCTTGCCTACTCCTGCTACCGAGCTTGCCACTCGTCTTCTTCTGTTACATGGAAAACTACATATAAGCAGCTACACATAGACATAGGGCTACACAGAATGGCATTTCTGGGCTGCATGTGTACCCATGGGTCAAAGATAAAACCAAGAACAGTTCGCATGAATTAGCAATCTGATCATGGTATAAAGTCTCTGCCTCAGTAGTCTACATGGCTTTATCATGACTTCTGAATATAGCTATAGAAGTATTGTGGAGACTTTGTATAGGCTGGGAAAGTACCTCTAATGCTCCACTTATACATGTATATTTTGTAAATAAGTTGCTTCATACAATTTGCCAGAAAATAAGCAAGGTCAACTCAAAATAAGCATAAGACAATGCAGCAATAATGGTAACAAAGTAAATGAATATATAAAGAGAATAATTTTTCTATGATTTTTTTTACAATTTAACTTTTTTAATCTTGAACTAGTCACTATTAGAAGTCCCAAAATACTGTTAAAGTGGCAATGGACTTTGAAAAAAAACTATAGGGACATATATAGGACATATCAAAAGTTTAAATTTGTGGGGGTGTGAGTGCTGACCCCCACTGATCTCTAGAATGAGGTGAGAAGAGCATGTGCATATAGCACTGTCTCGCCACACTGCCCGACAGGAAGAGAGAAGGACTCAATAGAAAGTCTATGTGCCTACTTTGCTCCCGTCTCATGCAGCAAGGTGAGAGGGCATAATATGAGCACACTTCTCTCCCCTCATTCTAGAGATTAGTGAGGGTCTCAGTGCTCAGATCCCCACCAATGTAAACTTTTGATATATCCCTACAACATATGAAAAGTTTGTTCAAAGTACAGTGCCACGTTCAGGCATTTGTGCCCAATTATGAATGCTAGTCTAGTTTTTTTTTTTTTGTCAAAGCACTTCAATTCACTCATTCCCATAGGTGAAAGGATCATGCAACTTGCTGACAGCGCAAGCTAAGCTTGCTTTGTTTTTCAGGCAACTGACATTTTAAACGAGTCTTACTGCTTTTTCTGGAGGTGATCTGATAACATTCATACGCAGAGAAGGCATTAGAAAGTACAGATAAAAATCTTGATGCACTGAAACACTTTGTAATATATTCCAATTACAAAGTGTTCCTTCCTCAATGGATTTTAACTTATTTGCTTCCAATGTGTCTAAGCAATGTGTTAATTGAAAGATATGTATTCATTCCAAAAAATTAATGGAAGCTCTATCATTTGTAATGTAGTTGCAGAATTATACTGTTTGTTACATTATCATAAGTAGTAGAAGATTCTCATTTTGGAAAGAGTAGAAGGCACATGAACATTGTCAACTAAGGCTACTTTCACACTGGCGGCAGGCCTGATCCGGCAGGTGAAGGGTGCTGCCGGATCAGGCCTGCCGCAGTGACATGTGTGGAGCCGGAACCGCGCTCCGGCCCCACACATGTCACACAGTACATACATACACATAAACATAAACATACACACACATATAGACATACAAACACACATACATACTTACATGCTCCCCGGCAGGTCTTCGGAGCGTCAGAGGGACAGGACGGCTCACACAGGTCACGATTCCGCACAGCGCCCTCTGCTGGGCGCCTGGTGGAATCATGACGATTCCACCAGGCTCCCAGCAGAGGGCGCTGTGGGGAATCGTGACCTGTGTGAGCCCTCCTGTCCCTGACGCTCCGAAGACCTGCCGGGGAGCATGTAAGTATGTATGTGTGTTTGTATGTCTATATGTGTGTGTATGTTTATGTTTATGTGTGTGTCTGTGTCTATGTGTAGCCGGATCCGTAATGGACTCCATTGAAAGTCAATGGAGGGCGGATCCGGTTACCATTATGGTCACACCAGACGGATCCACCCCCATTGACTTGCATTGGGGGTCATTCCGGATCCGTCTTGGTGCGGATGCCTGGACCGGAGAGCAAACCGCAGCATGCTGCGGTTTGTTCTCCGGTCTGAAGACGGAACGGAATGCTTTCAGGAGCATTCCGTTGTCTTCAGTTCAGTTTTGTCCCCATTGACAATGAATGGGGACAAAACTGAAGCGTTTTATTCCGGTATTGAGCCCCTATGACGGAACTCAATACCGGAATTTTAAAACGCTAGTGTGAAAGTAGCCTAAAGGTCATGGACACTTTTGCATTCACTTTTTATTAATTTGCACGTAGTTTGTTTTATTTAGCTTCTACAGCCTGTATGTTTAATGGGTTGTGCCATAAAAATATTCTACAGTTTTCAAACCAACACGTGGATCTGAATACTTTTGTAATTGCATGTAATTAAAAATGTTGCATAGTCACTGAGTTATTCAATAAAATCTATTCAATTACAGCGCCACCGGCTGTTTGCTCTTTTACTTATTGCTCCATCCACATCACTGAGTTGGTTTCACATGCTCATGCTTCAACTGCCACCAGCCATATCTTCGTGTGAGGAGCTATGACAGTTACAGGGATATAACAGCAGCAGAAAGGACATGTCCCTTGAGAAAGAATATGCCTCCTGAGATACTAACTATGTACATGGAAGTTAGGTGCTCAGGCATTAATATGTTCCTGTCAGGCAGAATGTATGGTAAGCCAAAGTAATAGCCCTGGCCATTAATTTTTCATTTCCCCCTTGTCCTTATTCTTTACTAAACAATTCTGTCCCTGGATGATTATCATTAGAGATGAGCCAAGTTATGAAAAATTCTGCCTTGCCAAAGTTCACATTAGTTCCTCATTTAACTCTTATTGGGGTGTTGGCCTTGCTTAATAGATTAGCAATTACATTAGACCTTGATTCTCAAATTGGGGTGAGTAAGCTAATTCTACTGCTATTTGGATGTCCACCTTGTTTGATAGATAAGCAATTCTATTACGCCTTGATTTACAAATTAGGGTGAATAAGCTGTTATTGGGGGCCCACCTTGTTTCATAGATAATTTCTATTACACCTTGTTTCTCAAATTGGGGTGAATAACCTGTCTAATTTTACTGTTATTGGGGTGCCCACCTTGTTTCATACATAAACAATTCTATTAGGCTTTGATTCTCAAATTGGGGTGAAAAAGCTATCAATTTTTACTGTTATTGGGGTGTGGACCTTTTTAAATAGATAAGCAATTCTGGTAGGCCTTGATTCCCAAGTTGGGGTGAATACGCTTTCTAATTTTACTGTTATTGGGGTGTCCACCTTCTTGCCACAGTAACTGTTTCACTACCAGACTAGCTATGCATGTAGCTGCAATGCACAGTGATGTACACCCAGATACGCTCTTCTTGCAGGCTGGGATAGAGCTGCACGTCGTGAAAAATTAATTCAGAACTAAGCAAATTTTTTAGAAAAATTCAACCAAGTGTCCGAATCAAATTTTTGAAAACTTTGCTCATCTCTGCTTGTATTTCTTGCATATTTATTTGCTTTCTCACTACTCCGCTCCACTGAAAATGTAGAACTTGAGGTCAATTATGCTATCTTTACTTGTGATAACATTTATTTTGCTTATGTTATTGCTTTCTTTAAAGAAATTCCAGCATATATTATCAACACAGGATAATACAGGGTTATTTTGTGTATAGCTTTATCTTAAACAGTTTCTACATATAATTATATTGTAAAACCAGATGTCCAAATAAAAGTATTACAGATCTATTTAAAATTCAAGGCTCGGTACAACTTCAGAGACATGGCACAACAAAGGGATTTTTGAGAATGCACAGTTGATCCATTTCGTAGAGTAGGAACTACCAACAAGCTTTGCTTACAATTTACAGAGAATAAGATAAGATTAAGATTGACTCTAATATAAACCTTAACGCTCAGGTTTAATAACTCACTCACTGGCAGAGAAAACGTTATATAGCAATAAAACAGGTCGGATTTAAGTGACAAGTTGCCTATTTCTCGGAATGTAGTTTTTTTGGAACTAAGTCTGTTATTGTTCTGTTGCCATTTAAATAGTGAGGCTGCTGCCTATGGGTTCCACTTTCATTTGTCAGGATGTTGTTGTAAGGGAAACTGCCTCTCCGGTTGGTAAGAAACTAAGACTACCCTTAGGTGTTCACCACAGCCCTTGGCTGTTAAAGACCTATGATATGTCTGAGGATCCAGATAACAGATTACTGGTGCAGACACACTAATAGCAGCACACTACCAGGTATGGATAAGAAGTGTCAGTATGGAGGGTCAGTATGGAGGGTCAGAAAACTAATGCTGTTTTCACACCTAAACTCTGGAATATTTCCAGATTATCAGGATCCGGAGTTGGCCTTTCACACATGTAACTATCAGCCCGGAGATGTTCCATGTCGGGTGCATTCTCACTACAGAGGAAATGTTCCAGGTGATTAGACAAGGGGTGGGAACTTAGGCATGGCCTGTCACGAGTGGGCTTGCGTCTGGTATCAGACGTTCTGCGCGGCTTTCAAAAGTGACATAATTTGACATGCTTTTCCCTTGGTTTGGTTGCTTTTTACCACACCCCTTCCCCTCAGCTGTTGCGGCTATGGTAATTATCTTTCTCCTATTGACCCCTTCCTCTCCCAGTATCCCTTGCGGTTTATACTTTCTGCCTACTTAGTAGTGTGTGGTGTGGATCTCGGCTGAGATCCGGTTGCTGCGATATCCGCTTAAAGATAAGTGACTTTTTCCATTTTGTGGTTTTCCTTTTGGAGTCTCCTGTTCATCCTTACTCTTGGAGGAACGGGTTTACTCTTTCTTGTGTCACTAGCTGCAGGGTTCTTTAGGGTGAATTAACTATTAGGTTCCTGTGTATAAACTCTCCTACAACCCAGGCTTGTTCATACTGGTAGTCAGTCAGGGCCTAGTTTCAGGGTTCCCTGCAGGAGGTGACCGTTTCCCTGGTTTTGGTCTGTTCCCTTCCCTCATACGCTCGGTGTGGCTATTCCCTCCACACCAGAGCGTGACATTATAAACTGCCAAAATAAAAATTTATGTCATTTTTGTGCTGACATGGATGCTATTGCTGCACTTGCTGAACGGCTGCAGGGACTCAGTTTGGAGGTGACTGACATCCATAACCAGATTCAGAGACCACAGGCTGGTGGTTCTGGGGGTGCTGAGTGTCAGGCCTATTTGGAGCCTAAGGTCCCCCTCCCGGATAGATTTTCTGGGGGACATGATAATTTTGTTCTATTTAGGGAGGCGTGCAACTTGTATTTCAGACTGCATCCACATTCTTCTGGTAATGAGGAGAAGAAGGTTGGTGTGGTCATCTCGCTGCTTAAAGGGAATGCGCAGTCATGGGCCTTTTCTCTGCCGACCGGATCGCAGTCTCTCCGGTCAGTAGATTAATTTTTCAAGGCTTTAGGGATTATCTATGATGACCCAGATCGTATCTCTCTGGCTGAGACTCAGATACGTGACCTTTGTCAGGGTGAGCGGCCGGTTGAGATTTATTGCTCTGAGTTTCGGAGGTGGGCGACCAATACTGAATGGAACGATCCGGCTTTACGTAGCCAATTCTGTCAAGGTTTATCTGAAAGGCTGAAGGACGCTTTGGCCTTTCATGAAACCCCTGTGTCTTTGGAGGCCGCTATGTCTCTTGCTGTGCGCATGGATAGGCGCCTGAGAGAGCTATCTAGGGGCCCCCGCTCTCAGGACGTACTATCACATAGTGTACTGTCTTCCTATGACACTTTGGGTGAATATTCCCCTAAGTTGATGTCAGGGGATGAACCTATGCAATTAGGGGGAGCCACTCCTGTTTCCACCCATAAACATCTTGGTAATAAAAAGGGTATGTGTTTTTTCTGTGGTCAGAAAGGACACTTTATCAATGTATGTCCATGCTTTCAATCTCTAAAAGAGAGCAAAGAAAAGGGGGCGTTGAATTCTCATCTCACTCTTGGTGGGGTGGGTAGGGAGACTGGAAATGTGCATTTGTCTTCATCCTGTAGTACCCGTTTTCTCCTGACTGCCGAGGTGGCGCTAGAGTCAAAGGTTGTGAAAATTGAGGTGTTTATTGACAGCGGGGCAGGGGTGAACCTCATTGATGCACAGTTTGTCCGTATGCATGGATTGTCTCCAAGTGCATTGGAAAAGAAGATTTCTGTGTTTGCCATTGATACTGCACCTCTATCTCAGAAGTGTTTGTCTCAGATGGTGCATGATATCAAATTAAGAGTGGGTGAATTTCATCAGGAGCTTATTTCATGTTTTGTGTTGGAAGGTCTTCCTGCTTCTGTGGTTCTGGGTTTACCGTGGTTAAGCAACCATAATCCGTCCATTGACTGGCATACTAGACAAATTGTGGATTGGGCGATTATTGTGTTGACAATTGCCTTAATACATCTTTTTTCTGCTTTAACCACTAAGACTCTTCCATCTCTTATATCGGATTTCTCTGATGTATTTTCTGAAGGTGGATGTCAGAATTTACCCCCTCACCGGGAATACGATTGTCCTATCAATCTTATCCCTGGAGCAAAATTGTCCAAATCTAGGCTGTATAACCTTTCTGGACCTGAGAGAACGGCCATGAAGGAATATATTGCTGAGAGTTTGGCTAAAGGACATATTAGGCCTTCCAAATCTCCTGTGGCAACAGGGTTCTTTTTTGTTAAGAAAAAGTATGGAACCCTTAGGCCATGTCTGGATTTCCATGAACTCAATAGGATTACTGTCCGTGATCCGTACCCCCTTCCTTTGATTCCTGACTTGTTTAACCAGATTTTGGATGCCATGGTGTTCTCCAAGTTGGACTTAAGGGGGGCATATAATCTGGTCAGGATCAAAGAAGGGGATGAATGGAAGACGGCCTTTAACACTCCTGAGGGCCACTTTGAGAACCTGGTCATGCCTTTTGGGTTGACCAATGCTCCTGCTGTCTTCCAGCATTTTGTTAATGACATTTTTCATCATCTTGTGGGGAGGTTTGTAGTCGTGTATTTGGATTACATACTAATCTATTCTCCAGATATTGTGACACATCAGGATCACGTGAGGCAGGTGTTGCAAATCTTAAGAGATAACAAGTTGTATGCAAAATTAGTGAAATGTGTTTTTGCTGTACAAGAGGTGCAATTCTTAGGATACTTGCTTTCATCTTCAGGTTTTCGTATGGATCCAGAGAAAGTCGGTGCTGTTTTGAACTGGGACCGACCTGAAAATCTGAAGGCTCTTATGCAATTTTTGGGGTTCACCAACTATTACCGAAAATTTATTAAGAACTATTCGACAATAGTTAAACCCTTAACTGACATGACTAAGAAAGGGATGAATGTCTCAGTGTGGTCTGATGCAGCGTTGCAATCCTTCTCCGCTTCGAAGGAGTGCTTTTCTTCTGCCCCTATATTGATGCAGCCAGATGTGTCACAACCTTTCATTGCGGAGGTTGACGCATCTGATTTGGGGGTAGGAGCTTTTTTATCACAGGGCCAGTCACCTGGTAAATGGCGCCCATGTGCATTTTCTCTACGGTGGAGAGAAATTATGATGTGGGTAACAGAGAGTTACTGGCCATTAAGTTGGCTTTTGAGGAATGGCGTCATTGGTTGGAAGGGGTGATTCACCCAATCACGGTATTCACTGATCACAAAAATCTGGCTTACCTGGAGTCGGCTAAACGACTTAATCCAAGGCAGGCCAGATGGTCTTTGTTCTTCACCAGATTCAATTTCATTGTCACATATCGTCCTGGGGTTAAGAATGTGAAGGCGGATGCCTTGTCACGTAGTTTTCCTGGAGGTGGTGATTTTGAAGATCCAAGCCCTATTCTGTCTGAAGGAGTGGTGATATCTGCTCTTTACTCTGATCTTGAGGCTAAAGTGTTTGAGGCCCAGGGAGATGCACCGGAGTCTTGCCCTCCCGGGAAGTTGTTTGTTCCTTCTGATTTGCGTCATAAGGTGTTTGAGGAGCATCATTCTTTGGTGCTTGCGGGACACCCTGGGAGTAAATCCACTGTCGACCTCATCTCTCGTAGATTCTGGTGGCCAGGGCTGCGTAAGTGTGTTGAGGATTATGTGTCAGCCTTTAGTGTCTGTGCACGCGCTAAAGTGACACATACTCGACCTTCTGGACGACTACTTCCATTACCCATCCCGTCCAGACCATGGACTCACCTATCCATGGACTTCATCACTAATCTACCTGAGTCGTCTGGTAAGACAGTTATTCTGGTGGTTGTAGATCATTTTAGCAAAATGGCGCACTTTATTGCATTACCCGGACTCCCCAATGCTAAAACTCTTGCACAAGTGTTTGTTGACAACATTGTGAAACTTCATGGCATTCCCACTGACGTGGTCTCTGATCGTGGGACTCAGTTTGTGTCCAGATTCTGGAGGGCGTTCTGTACTCGGCTCGGGGTACAACTGTCTTTTTCCTCTGCCTTTCATCCCCAGACAAATGGACAGACTGAGCGTACCAATCAGAGTCTGGAGACTTACTTGAGATGTTTTGTCTCTGAGAACCAGGAGGAGTGGTCCTCGTTTTTGTCTCTGGCTGAGTTTGCCATAAATAATCGCAGACAGGACTCCACTGGTAAGTCATCATTTTTTGGTGCATATGGCTTTCACTCACAGTTTGGCACATTTTCTGGTTCTGATACTTCTGGTATTCCTGAGAACGTTTTTTGTCATCATTGTCGTCTATATGGCGAAAAATTCAAAATAACTTGATAAATATGGGTAACAAGTACAAACGTGTGGCTGACAGGAGACATATGAATGGTCCGGACCTAAGTGTGGGTGATTCTGTGTGGCTGTCTACTAGAAACATTAAGTTGAAAGTTCCTTCTTGGAAGTTGGGTCCAAGATTTATTGGCCCATATAAGATCATGGCCATTATTAATCCTGTAGCATTTCGTCTTGAACTTCCTCAGGCCCTGAAAATCCATAATGTGTTTCACAGATCTTTGTTGAAGAGATATGTTGAACCTCTGGAGCCATCTCCCTTGCCACCCGCGCCTGTCTTGGTGGATGGTAATTTGGAATTCCAGATTGTCAAGATCATTGATTCTCGAGGGACTGGGGACGTGGGACTCTTCTATATCTTGTTCATTGGAAGGGTTATGGTCCTAAGGAGAGGTCATGGGTACGTGAATGCCAGTCGTTTGGTGAAAGCTTTTCATAGGTGTCATTCTGATAAAGTTGGTCCTGGGTGCCCGAGGTCACCCGTAAAAGGGGGGGTAATGTCACGAGTGGGCTTGCGTCTGGTATCAGACGTTCTGCGCGGCTTTCAAAAGTGACATAATTTGACATGCTTTTCCCTTGGTTTGGTTGCTGTTTACCACACCCTTTCCCCTCAGCTGTTGCGGCTTTGGTAATTATCTTTCTCCTATTTACCCCTTCCTCTCCCAGTATCCCTTGCGGTTTATACTTTCTGCCTACTTAGTAGTGAGTGGTGTGGATCTCTGCTGAGATCCGGTTGCTGCGATATCTGCTTAAAGATAAGTGACTTTTTCCCTTTTGTGGTTTTCCTTTTGGAGTCTCCTGTTCGTTCTTACTCTTGGAGGAACGGGTTTACTCTTTCTTGTGTCACTAGCTGCAGGGTTCTTTAGGGGGAATTAACTATTAGGTTCCTGTGTATGAACTCTCCTACCACCCAGGCTTGTTCATACTGTTGTCAGTCAGGGCCTAGTTTCAGGGTTCCCTGCAGGAGGTGACCGTTTCCCTGGTTTTGGTCTGTTCCCTTCCCTTGTACGCTCCGTGTAGCTATTCCCTCCACACCAGAGCGTGATATGGCCACTGTGATTTTCTGGAACATTTACTGCTGTTTTCACACATGGCTCAATCTGACATAACCCGGAGTTAGTACTAGGGCTCTGGGGAGAAAAAGTCTGGGTAAAGTCTGGGACTTATATTGTGGATGCGTGCATTCACACATACAGTCCCTCTGGGTAAACTCCAGAAAATGTCAGGATTCCACTGTAAGTGTGAATGGGGCTTAGGAGAGACAAACACAGTGATTGCAGCAAACATATCCAGGATGCCAGGAGAGTCGATGAGAGCCAAATCAGAAGCAGAGGATAAACCAAACACAAGCCACAGGTCAAACCCAGAGAAATCAATAGTATTCGCACAGTATAGATTGTAGCAGGGGTGTAGCTATAGGGGAAGCAGGGGCACCCCTCAGGAGGAAGACTAAAAGATTTTATTGTCAGAGCAACCTCAACAGTCATACCTACGCGACAGGTATGTGGGGTCCAGCTGCAGCGTTTTCCTCACACTGACGGGTGCGCCACTGCCGGGGATGGGGAGGAGAGGGAGCACGTGTTGCGCGAGGTAACTCCGGTACCACTCGCAGCTATGGGCTTTTCTCTGCGCAGTAGCTCTGGTCACTGTGGTCTTTCTAGGTACCAGAGCCGCTTTACTGATGTTTGCTTGCAGTGGCATGCCTAGGGTGTTTTGCACCCAGGGTAGGTCCTTTCTCTGGCACCCCACAAACGTTAAAAAGACCCTCACAGTAGTATTGCCCTCATTGTACAACCTTAACAGTAATTTTGTACAGATGTGCCCCCTTCACAGTAATAATCCCCATGGTGCCCCTTTATAGTAATAATGCCCATTGTGCCCCCTTCACAGTAATAATGCCCACTGTGCCCCCTTCACAGTAATAATGCCCACTGTGCCCCTTTCACAGTAATAATGCCCACTGTGCCCCCTTCAAAGTAATAATGCCATCTGTGCCCCTTCACTGTAATAATGCCCTCTAGCTCTGTGTCCCCTCTATAGTACAAAATGCCCACTGTGCCCCCATCTTTGTAGTAATGCCCTCTGTGCCCCCTTCATTATAGTAATGCCCTCTGAGCACCCTTCATTGTAGTAATGCCCTCTGGCTCTGTGCCCCCTCCATACTACAAAATGCCCACTGTGCCCCCTTCTTTGTAGCAATGCCCTCTGTGCCCCATTCATTGTAGTAATGCCCTCTGCCTCTGTGCCCCCTCCATACTATAAATTGCCCACTGTACTCCCTCCTTTGTAGTAATGTCCTCTGTGCCCCCTTCATTGTATTAATGCCCTCTGTGCACCCTTCATTGTAGTAATGCCCTCTGGCTCTGTGCCCCCTCTGTACTACAAAATGGCCACTGTGCCCCCTTCATTGTAGTAATGCCCTATGTGCACCCTCCATTGTAGTAATGCCCTCTTTCTCTGTGCCCCTCCATGGTACAAAATGCCAACTATGCCCCCTTCACATAAGTAATGCCCTCTGTGCCCCCTCTGTATTAAAAAAAATAAATAAAAACACAGCACCTACTCACCTTGTCGCGTTCCTGAAGTCCTCTCTTCTCTGCAGACACAGATCGCTCTGCAGCAATGTGTGGGTGGAGCTTATGCAGATTTTCAAGCTGCAGGCTCCACCCACACATTCGGGCAGCAATGACCTCTGCCTGCAAGCTGAATGGTGGAGCATGGAGAAGTCTCTCTGCTTCACCATTCAGAGCACCGGCCTGAGGGAGAGGAGGAGCGCAGGGAGGTGAGTGACAGGACCCAGCTCCCTGTGCTCCAGCAATGAGCGCTTCTATCTGTATTGATGGAAGCGCTCATTGTTTCTGGCACCCCCCTGAGATCTGACTTAGGCCAGGCAGGCCGGTGAGAGACAGCAGGCGGGCCGTATGCGGCCTTGGGCTGCCCCTTGCCCAGGTCTGGTCTAATTGAATAGAAATAATGATGGAATAATAACTATTACCATGGGTATGGCAACAACTTCACTGTGTGTGCATTCATGCTACCTGCAGCTATCTGTCCATTTCTGTCTTGCTGTTAATAAGGTTATACATTAAAACATTCATTGGAGATAGGGAATAGACTTCAAGAGCTGCACAGACACTGTTCAGTGTAATGTGGACAAATTGGTGGGCTTAGTCATTTTTTGTGAATCAGGGGTCTGCTGCACTGATATAAGAAAGGAATGGTAGCAGATTTTAAAATACATATAATGTATGTTTAAAAGTGTATGATTCCCTAATTTATTAAAAAAAAATTAGAAACCTAGATAACCCCTTAAAATATTAGAGAAAAATATTTTTGCAGCTTGACTACTCTCACTCTCTCTTGATTCATTTTTCAGTAAGAAGAAAAATGTCAAGATTTTTTTAACAAATTTAGTACAAATTCAGATCCAACTTTTTCCTGTATTTGGTTGTGTATGGTCGTTGTTTTAGTATTCCCTAAAAAGTTTTTCTAGTACTGTACATTCTTTCTCCACATATTTGTAGTAGTACAGTACCATGTTTTTAAAATATACCCTGTGCCTTGCCTCTATGCAGAAAACGGAACTGTAGAGACAGGAAACCCATCATGAGGCTCAATATTTATTTGAACTTCCAAAATTTAAACTTAGCCATCACATTGGGCTAAACACTGAAGTACATATGGCCTGTGTAAGACCAAAATAATGGCTGAACTGTTAAAGAGCTACTGAAAAGAGAAAACATGAAGCCCCTATTAAGTAATATTTGCTCTAAATACTGATATGCAAATGATAGGAATTATCTGTAATTCCCTTTCGGTTTCCAACTCACAGAAATATTCATCATGAAATCTTATTTTTGCTAAATCTGGTATGGAAAATGAACATAATATCTGGCCAACATATAAAAAATACCCAAGTAATGCATAGAGGTTAATGAATAATCTGACTGTAGTCACATTCTGTACCAAGGACAGTATTTCTCCGGCATCAAAGGCATTTCTGTATATTCATAATTTTACATATTTCATTTTCAATCTTGACCTTTAAAATTCTTTGTAAAAATGCACTGGTTACATTGCTTCACATGGTACATGATTAATCACCTTTGGCTATGCAGTAACAACATCTTCTCTGGAAGTGGCACATTTATTCTACATTTTGCCAGGCACATGTTCCACAGTGGGTTGTATCTGTCTGGCTCTTAAAATGCAATACTTGTTTGATGATGATTTATAGTTGCATATGAATTGTTCTGTTTGAAATTATGCCCATAATCCAACACATATTGGTAAAGATATCTTCATCCTTAACTCCTGTCATTATATTCTATGTGGCCAAACATACAATATATGGACATTCCTCCTAATTATTGAGATCAGCTGCTGTAGGTAGCTACACCAATGCAAAAAGGAGCATAAAGCACACAGCCATGCAATATCAAGGGTAGCAGCACCCAAATACAGAGCCCAGTTGGTGCATGTCACCAGGTGGGCTCAGTCCAACTGGCCTACACTGAATTCACAAGTTCCAAACGTTACTAGTGACAGGACTCATACTGAAATAGCATTTAGAAGTTTTATTTCACCAACGTGCAACATTTTGACTAGAAACAGTCTTTCTCAAGCATTCCTAACTACAGATCATATACAATTATGTATGCAAGATATGACATCATTATAGAGGGATCCATATCCTGGGTCAGAGTTCAAAGGGTAACAACATGACACAGTTATGCAACATAGAGCTTATCGAATACATAGCACAAAGCATAATATGGTCATTATGAGACTGGCCTTGTTAGGTCAAAAACTACCTTATTTTCAACAAAATAAAAAAATAAGAGTACCTAGACATAAGAAGAAAACATCCTAGTGGGATAAGCAATCCAGTATAATTAAAGTGTTCTCAGGATGTCTGTACACATGTCCGAAAGTGCCTGCAGTGGCTCCCATCTTCGGGCAGAAGGTTTTGCATTTAACTAGAAGTGTTGTGATACGTGTAAACCAAAAGTGATGCAGAGGTCTCCAAGGATTCTGGGCCTATCATTGAGCCAACCAGATGTTGGACATTTGCATATATTTTCCCCAGAAACTAAGAGTTGCCTAGCCTACAATACATCTCATTTGTAATAGGCAGTCTCTCTAATAGAAATAATACCTATTTCTTATTTTAAATTATCATCTAGATTTTGAGGATTGCCGGAACGCACTACAGATGTTCCGATAGTATGATCCAGGCAGGGAGGTCTATATCTACAAAGTAAAAGAAAGAAAACTAACACAGAAAGTAATATATAGTGAGGCCAGAGCAGGGAAAGTGGAATTAGGAGTGTGAAAGCAGAATATACAGGGACAACATAAGTTTCTAGAAAAAGATACAGAGATAATAAAAGTAGATACAGAGACAACACAAGTTGCTATAAAAAGATACAAATACTCCCTTTTCCAAGAAAGGGAAATATGAAGATAATATCCCCTTACAATAGCTCTGACTGCACTAATATGCATTTATTAAGCCAATCTAGATGCAGCTTGTAGTTTTAAATATTTTTTTGGGGGGGGTTATTTCCTTTTTCTTAGTTTTCTTTAGCAATTATTAGTAATAGGAGGATGAATAAAAGTTAAGTTTTATAAAGAGGGCCACAAACAGAATTAATATAGTCCTGTGACTATTGGATTTAATCACTGTAATCATACTGACTCAATGAGTAATGACAATAAAGGTAACAGGACAGTTTTACTGCATAGGTAACACCGTAAAGACTAAGCTCATAAAACTGTGGTGGAATTGCATTTTTTTTTCAATTCCCCGCCATTTGGAATTTTTTACCAGATGCCCAATGCATTATATGCAATGCTAAATTATGCCATTAGAAAGTACAACTTATCCAGGTGAAAACAAGCCCTCATGCAGCCATGTGAATTGAAAAATAAAACATTTATAGCCTCAGAAAGACAAGTAGTGAAAAATGAAAACGCAAAAACAGAAAATTGTCCAGTAATGAAGCGGTTGGGAGACATTGTGGCTGATCGCAGCACTTCTTTATTCATAGTGAATGAGTGTGTCTTTAGTAAATGTACTTTTTTATTTCCAGCCAGTGTCAGAATAATACATCATGTTTCTGTGATTAATTATACAATAAATGCAATGTGGTAACTGTAGTTCAGTACAATGTTGGTTATACTTTATACTTTATGTTTTGTAATATCTGAACTGTGACTCATAGAAACAAACATAGTCACTAGCTTTTCTTAGAATCTTCCATCTGTGACATCATTTACCTTCCTAATCAGTGTCGCTGATAATGATTTTTCTGATAGTTGTGGGAAGCTGTAAATGTTAGTCATGCCACCATTTTTTTCTATTCTATGTAACTATTTAAAAAATCCTAAAATCCTGCCGTTTTTGCACTGGCCAGAAAGTAACCTTCAGTTCTCCTTAGCTATTGGATAAAACTAGAGATGAGCGAAGCGATTCGTCGATTCGTTGATTCGTATCGAATCTTGGGATTTTTCCGCTGCGAAGCGAATCTGAATATTAGGTGATTCGCTTCGCTTTTGTACGCATCGCTACGTAGTTTATCCTCTAAATTATACGCTATTCTACGTATAATTTAGTTACTCTATACGCTGTTGCGCAGACTCCTCCCTGGTAGTTACTCTACACGCTGTTGCGTACGAATTCTATTTAGCAATGCAGACTCCTCCCTGGTAATTCCGCCCCTTCTCCTGCGCGCGAGGAAGACGTGGCAAGTCAGCAGAGTAAGATGGAGGCTAGACAGCGAGGTCCTGACTGGGGAAGCATGTTGTGGGCAGACGACCCCTATGAGGAGAAGGAACCGGAGGAGATCTATCTCTCACAGCACAACAGGAAGTCTGATGAGGTGCCTGCTGAGGTGGTGACTCCACTGGCTGACACGGCGGAGGCGGCAGGAGTTCCCCCTCCCCCGCGCAAGGACTACTCCTTATGCCAGAATTTAATGGTCCCTGAGGCTGTCACCCGGAACGCCCAGACCCTCTGGGAATATAAAAAGCTGGTGGAGGAGTGGGTGGTGCAAGTTTTGGAGCACTCACGGTCTGGTGACCTTAAGCTGGAGCGCCGAAGGGGAACCGTTATTTGGTTCAACGTGAAGCGGGGATTCGGTTTCATCGGCGATGAGGAGAGGGCGGAGGAATTGTATGTTAACTGCCATTCGGTTAAGCGGCTGTATCTTCCGCCCTTACGCCACAATCTACATGCAGGGAATTACGTGGAGTATACCCCCATGAAGAGCCTCCAAGGCCCCTTTGCTACTGGGGTGAAAGTCTTAAAGCAACCACCTATTCCTGCAGCGCCCACGGAAGACTGGAGTGAGGAGGCCCAGGCCGCAGAAGAGGCTTGTGACCTTGAGACCTTAAGATCTGAAGAGAAATCCCAAGGTCAGGATCAGCCAGAACCACTGATTCCTGATTTGCCGCCACCGCCACCGATACCACCGTTCCTTCATGTGGGACAGATGACCACGAACACTTTCGTCTACCATCCAACTGTGGTACAGTACCGCTACCAACTGCCATGCCCATGGCAGTTGCAGATCGCACAGTCCGCCGCTCGTGGAAGAGCGTTACCATTACCATTATAGCCGGAGATTCTGTCACCTGGTATGTCGGCAGGAGGATCTGGCCACTACAGAGTGATGGGCAGGGCCCAAGTTACCACTGCCTTTGCCAGTGTGACAGCCCAGTCACCAATAAGACCATCCTTGAGAGGTCGGCGGGGGTCTGCTGCCACAGCCAGGGCCGCTTTCATGATGAGGCAGGAGCCCCCTCTCATGTCCTTTAGCTCCAGCAGCAGTGAGGAGGACTTTAAGTAATTCCTGCAGTTTTTATGGACTTATCCTGAAGGGTGGGCACTAGTTGGCCCTTGTTTTTAGTTTTGTTGCCCCGCGTTTGTCCTCACCCAGATGGCCATGGATTGTTAGGACTCCCCCCATCAAAAAAAAGTTTTTTTTATCCAAGTTGCGCATACGTGCGCCTCATCCCTTTTTCCCTCTTTCCGGGTTATTTGGGGAGCCCCTCGAAAGAGGGTTTTTTAAAGGGAACCTTTGCTGTTACTTTTTTACCCATTTGGATTACAATTTTGCCTATGTGGATTACAAATTGCGACTGAGTTTGAGACTCAGCTCCAGTTCTATGAAAAGCGTCAGAAGAAAAGAGACTTAAACGTGTCCATGAGCATACTAGGTAGGTGATATTTAAAATGTTTATATTATAATTATAATAATGTATTTGCACTATTTACCATATATATGTCTCGAATATTCGCTCTGCCTCTGAGGAGTACACGCCGTGGCCTCTCCTTGTACGTGCCTGCGTATTACTTAATCGCTTAGACAGTAGTACGCTGAGATTCGTAAGCTATTTGTACGCTCATGCGTACGTCTTCTAAGAATCTCTAGATAAAACGCTGCATTACTGACTTCCTAATTAGCCCGCCTCTACATGTTTTCTGTACATAACATTGAGAGCTATCTTCTCCCTTTCAGGTAACTCTTTTAGCTATCTGATCTAAATATTGAACAATGTAGCTGAAAGTTCTCAGTGTTTCCAGTATTACGTGCAGTCAAATCAGATGGAAGTTTGTGTGGTGCAGCTTCATCCTATAGCCACAGATTGTAGTTTACTCTCTTAATAACTACAAATTATAGTGTACCAATCTTTAACTTGACACTGGTAACACATTGGACAGTCAAAGTGGCAAGTTAAAGTTTGATTCATCTGTAGCTCAATAATTGTTTTGGCTTGGAATACACCATCTTTGTGGCGAACATGAGGTCTATACACCAGGGAACATCTCCTACATAAATGTTTAATATTTCTATAACAACCATAGAATACCAAAAGAATAACTATATGGAATATTTTAATGGGAGTCAATGGTAGATGTTTGCCACTATATAAGCATACAATTGCACATATCTGGTGAATGTTTAGCAGACTGTCCCAAGCAATCCCTCCAATTGGAATCAGTAATTTAAAATCTAAAATCTCAGAATTTTGACACAATATTTTGCAGATCTATAACAACAGAAACAAAGTGCAGTATGTATAATTATGTATAGAGATTGTTCATACTTGACAAATGTGTTTAAAAATTTCTGCAACCGTAGTAGTTTATACAGCATATGCATGAAGTTTTACAGACGGAATTGAACAACAAATCAGCAAATTTGAGAACATACCCCTATACCATAGAATCTGTCCCTTGTAGAATTTTAGAGGGTCCCAACTATAGCCCATAACCCTTTCATCTGCAACAGATTGCAATTAAAAACTCAATGCTTCCTATAAATACAATGTTCATGCAATAGACAATTAGCTGCCAGTGTCTACAGTATTAATCTCTCTCTTAAAACTTGTCCAAACCAAGTAAATTAGGTCACCATTTGTTCCATGTAAAGTATGTGGAATGTTCACGACAAACATCATGTCACGACAGGGAAACAAGGGATAGTGTGCCCTGTCTGAACCCCACCTCTTTCCCTGCCTACTTACAGTAGATGCCCTAGGCGGCAAAACCGTAACTTGGAGACAGTCCCTATGCTGAGTACGTGCACAGGGAAGGGAAGGGAACACAGGGAAAGACGAACACAGACAGAACAAACACAATAGCAGAATAGTCAGCAAGCCAAGTCAAGAATAGGAGGTCATGTCAAATACCGAGGGGAATCACAAAAGCGTAGTCTAAGTCCGAAGCCAAAATCCAATATACCAATAATCAACAGCAAGGTCCAACACACAGCACTGATCTCAGAAGACTAATCACAGGCATCTGAGTGAGGCAGTTGCCATCTTTAAATAGCCCGCCCAGGATCATGTGATGTGGCCAGCATCACATGACCTGAGGCGGAGCAAGCTGTCCAAACAATATGTAAAGTAGCCATGTGGTGTGATCAGCACCACATGGCTAAACCCAAACAGAGAATTAACTCATGAAGTGCTGGCTGACAAGACCAGCACTTCAATTCCCTATTGCTCGTCTCTAGGGGGGCGGAGAGGTCCGGCGATGTCGTGCAGAGGGAGCGCGAAGCCGACCTCGCGTGACACATCACTTTTATTTAAAGAGAGATAGGACTGTATTCTGTTTTTATTAACTTTTCATAATTCATAAATGATTTCCAAATAAAAAGGTAACATTCTGCAGAATTACAGTTATAAGTTGACATTTTGTAGATGTTCTTTTAAATTATGAAAATAGAGATTTTTCAGGAAATGTTGATTATCGGAACAGTCTAATATTTTAAATAGAATTGGGGATATTTATAAAAACTAGTACAAAAGAAAACTGGCTTAGTTGCCTTAGCAACCAATTAGATTCCACCTTTTATTTTTATTTTTTAGAACTCCTTTGAAAATGAAAGGATAAATCTGATTGGTTTCTATTAGGGATGAGCGAACTTTTGAAAAGTTCGGTTCGGTTCGCTTCGGCAAACTTTAGTGAAGTTCGGATTCGTACGAACCGAACCTAAAACGAACCTTGCTATAATGGCTGAATAATTGCTGCTACAATAATGGGAGTCTGATAGGGTATAGTTTCGTTTACTTGCAGTTGCTATTACAATGAAAAAAGTGGAAAAAATCCAAGTGACTTCTACAACGGCGACGCAAAATATACGCATATTTGAGAATTTACACTAATGCGTACGCTAATGCGAACATTCCCGCACAAATAACGAACATACAGTATAGCGTTGTTAAAGGTATGCTACTTAACTGAATATGTACGCATTAGCGTACGCATACACTGCGTCTGCGAACATTCCTACTCAAGTAACGAACATACAGTCTAGCGTTGTCAAAGTTACGCTACTTAACTGAATATGTACGTCTTAGCGTACGCATACACTGCGTCTGCGAACATTCCTACTCAAGTAACGAACATACAGTTTAGCGTTGTCAAAGGTACGCTACTTAACTGAATATGTACGCATTAGCGTACGCATATACTGCGTCTGCGAACATTCCTACTCAAGTAACGAACATACAGTCTAGCGTTGTCAAAGGTACGCCACTTAACTGAATATGTACGCATTAGCGTACATTCTCAATAAATATGCGTATATTTTGCATCGCCGTTATTTTAACCAGATTCGTCACGAACTTTCTGAAAATTCGGTTCGATGACGAACCGAACTTTCGGGAAAGTTCGTAACGAATCTGGTTCGTTACGGTTCGGTTCGCTCATCCCTAGTTTCTATGTGCAACTAAGTCAGTTTTTCTTTGTCCAAGTTTTGATAAATCTCCCAAAATGTGTAACAAACTGGTACAATAAAAAGTAGAGTGGTTGTCCATGATAGCCAATCAAATCCCATGTTTCATTTCTCAGAGGCTCTTTAAAAAGTTAAACTAGCAACTTTATTGATTGCCATGGGCAATTACTGCATTTTCCGTTGACACATCTTCTCTTATATGTTTAGATTCTAGAATACTGTGGAATCTCTCATTATTCTAAAGAGTTGAAATGTTAAGTGTCTCAGGCAATCTAATGTACAATGTATGTTGTGCAAGTTTGAGTCAAGGTATCAGTCCAAAGCTTGGAATACACAATTGATAAATGTCTGTAGGATTGGCCAGAAATATAGTATATATGGGGGCAGCCTATCCACCAACATTTGCCATCAGAGGAGACTTGGTTTGAAGATATTAAATTTCAACATGTCTGCTCTGTTGTTCTGGAAAAGACATTGGATGAAAAAATGCTAAACTTTTTTGTAAAATCAATGCTTGCATCTTGTTTCCTTACTTTGGTAATACACACCAATGAAGGCTGGGAAGAAAGTTTTTGTCTAAGGATGTACCCAATGTGCAACCAACTGGTAGCATATTATTTTCCAATTGAAATTCCGTATCTGAAGTAATCATGGTTAATTTTGGACATATTTGAACATATTCTGTTATGTCAATGAGACATATTAGTAGATGCCATCCATAAATATATGGGCCCAAAACTTTTTTTTTTTACTTGATTATCAAAGGGATAGCATGCACAATAGAGTACTGAAATCATCAGCTGGTAGGAGTCCCAAGACACTGACCCAATGGATGACATCTTCTTAAATGTCTGAGCAAGATGTTATTAAATGTCTAAAGGTAAAACATCACTTTGTATATTCTAGACACTTCTTTGATTTATACCCTGTCCCTCAACATCTGCTTTACTGAAAAGAATGAACATAACTAGAGATGAGCGAGCACTAAAATGCTCGGGTGCTCGTTATTTGAGTCAAACTTTTCCCGATGCTCGGGTGCTCGTTTCGAATAACGAACCCCATTGAAGTCAATGGGAGACTCGAGCATTTTTGCGGGGGACCAAGGCTCTGCCTAGGGAAGGCTGGGTGAAAACCTGGAAACCTCAGAAAATGATGGAAACACCATGGAAATGGACAGGAAACAGCAGGGGCAGCATGCATGGATGCCTCTGAGGCTGCTTAATCCCACCATTACCCCAAATTCTCAGGCAACAGCCTGGTGGTTATCCTCATGGCAATTGTGCTCACCCAGACCAAGAAAGGCGATGCAAATACCCATCACATGTTAGGGAAGCACCCAACTAGGTGCAACGAAGGTCCATCACCGCCTGCAGGTGACACCACTGCTCATGCTGGCACTGCAGCTGAAATCAAGTTTAGTATCTTATCAGTTGCTGTGGCTGCTGGTGGTATAGTGGTGAGCATAGCTACTTCCCAAGCAGTTGACCCGGGTTAGATTCCTGTCTTTTGCAGGAGGTAATTAAAAGGGCTGGAAGAGCCAGAGGAGTGCCCCCTGGGCTAGCGTGTGTGGTGGTGACAACAGCCAGAATGGATTTTGAAAAACTGTTGCATCAACCGGTGCGGTATCGATTCTTCTCAGTTTAATACAGTATACGTCCCCTATCTTGGGTCCTTATATTTTATGGATTTTTCGACCACGGAAAATGGAAAAAGAGCTTGCTCTGGCCAGGGGAGTGTCTTTCCCACTGCAGCTAAGGGGACGTGTCCATGCTCTGCCTATCACAGGTCAGGAGGGAAATAAAAGAAGAACCAAACAAAAATCTGTACAATATCTAAGACGTCCCCTATCCGGGTAAATTGTTTGTAGAGACGGCCTGTAGGTGGGGTGGCAGACTGGGGGGAAGGAGGTTTCGCTGGAAGAGCCAGAGGAGTGCTCCCTGGGCTAGCGTGTGTGGTGGTGACAACAGCCGGAATGCATTTGGAAAAACTCTAGCATCAGCCGGTGCGGTATCGATTCTTCTCAGTTTAATACCGTTTACGTCCCCTATCTTGGGACCTTATATTTTATGGATTTTTTGACCACGGAAAACGGAAAAAGAGCTTGCTCTGGCCAGGGGAGTGTCTTTCCCACTGTAGCTAAGGGGACGTGTCCATGCTCTGCCTATCACAGGTCAGGAGGGAAATAAAAGAAGAACCAAACAAAAATCTGTACAATATCTAAGACGTCCCCTATCCGGGTAAATTGTTTGTAGAGACGGTCTGTAGGTGTGGGGCACGCTGGGGGGAAGGAGGTTTCACTGGAAGAGCCAGAGGAGTTCCCCCTGGGCTAGCGTGTGTGGTGGTGACAACAGCCGGGTGAAGTTAGAATGACGACGCAGGACCCCAACT